>LOEQ01002223.1:92450-109106 GCA_001685075.1 Bramus lutescens | reverse complement strand
TGAGACAGGGTTTCTCTGTGTAGCCTTGGCTGTCCTGGAACTCACTTTGTAGACAAGGCTGGCCTTGAACTTAGAGATCCTCTTGCTTCTGCCTCCTGAGTGCTTTCTTTACTATTTAAAGTTTAGAATACATTACTCCAAGCATCACTATTTCATAATAAAGTGCAAGTATTATTTAGAGACAATGGTTACTAACTTTTGTGTTTTTACATTGTCAACATCTGTGGCATTTTTAAAATTTCTGATTTATTCATTCTTTGAGGAATTTTTGTACAGCGTATTTTGATGATATTCAAAAAACTCTCCCCAAACTCTCCAAGATGTCCCCTTTCCTACCCATCCACCTTCGTGTGCTCTTTATTTTAACCTCTAGAAAGCTAGTAAGTCCAGTTTGTGCCACCTATGTACTCTTAGCTGTGTAGCTTTCCAATGGAGCATGGCCGACATGTAGGAAACAGGCCACCCGTTTAAGGAAAATTACTTCCCTCTTCCAGATGCTACCAGTTACCAACAGTTCTTCAGGTCAGGGTGGGACTTTGTGTGCTCACCCACCTCTCTGGAAGTTTATCTGGCTTGAGCATGCAAGGCCGTGTGCAAGCTGTCACAGCTACCATGAGGTCAATATGTGCAACTGCCCAGCTGTGTCCACAGCACTGTTTCCTTGTAGTCGTCTATTGCCAATGGGTTTTACAGTCTTTCTGCCCCTTCCTTCAAGCAGTGATCCCTGAGTCATGGGAGAAGCAGATGTGCCATAGATATCCTACTTAGGGCTGGATGTTCTTCAGGCTCTTATTACCTGTATTGTGACCAGTTATGCACCTCTATGCTAACTGCCATTTACTGCAAGAGGCCTCTTATTTTGGAGAGCTCATTAGTATGAATGAAGGTGATGCGGATACATCTGTCTAATGTTAAAGAAAAAGCTAATGCTGTCTTTGTCACGAATGCTTTTGGTGGTATAATTAATTTTGAGGAAACTGATCTCCGATCATGAAGACTCCTTCCAGGAGTGATGTGTCAAAAGAGGGTGTTAATTTAAGCCAAGTCAGAGAGATTTAAGACCCAACGGATGGAATAAGTGTGATGCTGGGAACAAAGTTGGCGGAGATTTTCCTACTGTATTGTTTAATATGTGCTGCATATTTGGTCCTACTCTGGTAAGTTTTTCATATATGGGGTAATCTTCACTTATATCTTATTCTCTCATTTCCTGCTGCTGCTTTCATATGTGGATTTTTGAAATGTGAGGCTTATGGGGAACAGAAATATTATACCATTAGAATGATAAAACCTTCTTGGACTTTCAAAGTCCTAGTTAACCCTTCTGCCCATGTTAATGACAGATACCCTCTGTGAAATAGTTACTGACTTTGCTTTCTTGAACACAATCATCAAACTCCGTCAAAGAATACTTCCTCTAATCATAATGGGAGAACATTTTGGAGATCCTTCGAAGATTTGGCAAAGCTTCTGTACAGGTAGCATTTGAGTGGCTTGGTAAAAATAATGTAAGCGTTATCTGAGAAAGAGATGAGGAGGAGAGTCCCAGGGAAGTATAAGTTTGATTGTTTACCTAACACCAAATGGCTTTACTTGCATTCTCCACAGTATCTTGTTGAAATGGACACTGGAGATTTCCAGGGCCACAGAAATTGTGTTGCTTTGAGCAGTATGCATCAAGTTTCTGGTTTAGCCTGCCCTCTCCCATCTTTATCAGGCTGACTGGTACACACCTGCTATTGATAGAGCCAATTTGGGAAAAGCCATCTTCAAGTAAAAATGAAGCAGATCATGGAGGCCGTTCTCATGGAGACAGACAGGCCCGAGCAAGCAATGAGGCTCCATTTGTCTGGGAACATTTTCATTTTTAAATTTATAATTGTTCTTTCATAAACCAAAAAAAATTAGGAGGGACAGGTTAAGAAAGAAGCATAGGGAGAGAGAGGGAAGGAGAGGGAGAAACTCAGACTGTATCTGTCCACAATTCTCTCACTATGTTGTGAGTCTCTTGAGGAAAGGTTAACAGAAAGGCCATTCCCCAGAGCTGGAGGAATGCAGCCAGCTGGGGAATGGGAAGTGATGTGGGACACATGGACCCTGTCTCCTCAAGGTGGGAGCAAACACGGAAGCGGCCTCTTCTGTTGGCTCCGTTTTGAATAGAGGCTGTAAGAGGGCACGAGGAGGTGAACTCTGGCTGTGCGCAGAGACAAGTCAGACAACGTGAGGTTTAATTGAAATCATATCCCCAGCATTTTCCTTTTCAAAAGCTGTTAGCATGATCGAGGTTACATTTTCTTGTGACTACTGTTATTACTGTCACACTGACTGCTCTGGGCAGGGGCTGAAGGTTACATGTGGGCTGAGAATGTTGGGCTGCAGTGGGAGGGGCTGGTGGACCCATGGCTCGGAGTGCCTCTCCCCACCAGGTTCTCTTTGCCTTTCTTCCTGAGGGCTCAGGAAGCAGGGAACCGTCCATCTCCAGATGCTGCTGCTAGCCCTGTTCTTCAGGAAGGGATGATGATCCCATCCTCCCTTTACCCTTCCCTGAGGTTCTCATCTCTCGTAGCATCAGCATCTCCATCCTCGGTAGCTGCAGCCTGCCCTGCATCTCATGGATGAGAGAACTTGACATGTCTCTGCCGAGGAGCACACATCCTCTGGGCTCTGCTAGCGTTTCATTCAGAGAAGTGGTGAAAGATCAAGACTGTAACTTACCTGTGTTCTCTGACCTGTAGCGTATATTGGACTTTCCAGATCTCGCCAAAATGCAGGCACTGATTGAATGGGTTCAGTACACGGATTCAGAAACTGGCTCAGGTTTTGAAAACTCCCACATGATGCCACACTGTGAACAGCAGGGACTCAGATGCTAGGTCCATGTTCAGTGTGGCCTCTAGGCTGTATGGATGCTTCGGAAAGGAAATTCAAGGGGAGAGTGGCCCAAGTTTGAAGCATCAGTGAGAAGATCTGCTAGAGATGAGAAGCACCACCCTACTCCTGTGTCCTCGGTGCAGAGACAAGGCTTCCACACACACAGCAATCAACCCCAAGGCAGGTTTTATTTCTGCGGAAGTATCAAGCAAGGGCTTTGGATGGATGCACTCTGATGCTAAGAGTGACAGGTAATCTCAGGAAACTGAGAAATCCTGGTTAAGAATAGGGTCAAATGGGAGGATGATGCACTCATGGGAGCTGCGTTGAAGGACAATGTCCATACCTATTCACTTTGTTTTCCAGGCCACTAAGTCCTCTCTCATTTTTTTTTTTTGGTTTCTAATGTTTCTAGTACACACAAGGGAGGAGGGGTGGAGACCATATCCTCATGCACTTGCTCTGCAGGGGTGGGGGCACAGCAAGGGCCACATTACTTTACCTAGGAGTCCCTTTAACTAATTTGGCCTGAGGATCTGCCATGTTCAGTTCAGACTCTCTCTCTGTGGTCTTGGCTATGTAGATGGAAGTCGATACTGTCCCCAGGTTGACACACATAAGAGAACATGTCAGCTTTTATCTTATGAAAGGCATGGGACTCAGGGACTCCTTACTAAGGGGTAAGGAACAATTCAAAAATCAGTTTAGGGAAAAATTAGGGATGATAATCAGGCTTGTTCAGGATTGTTGTGACAGAATCCAACTCCTTTTATCCATGGCTGTGTTTGGAGAAAGATATCAGTATAACCCCCTAAGTCTCACTGGTGTTAAAGGAGCTAAGGAAACAAGAGTCTTTGGATTTGTAGCATCTAAACAACTGAACCACTTCTTTGTTTGATGGTTTGAATAGGTAGGAGGGGATTGTTTTATAGGCTCAGATTCATTCTTAGCCATGGGGCATCCAGGCAGTCACCTGGCAAGTAGCCACTTCTTATGTATTCTGAAACAGACAGAAGAGTCTTAGAGTTCACTCTCAGCAAACTATACTTCAGGGGGTGGCCCTGCCTTCATTGTCCTTGGAAAAGAAACCATGTTTTCACCATAGTCCTCTTGAAACCATTGGAAGACTAAAAAGTGACTTTGAATACTCTTACTAGGAGTTCAAAATGTTTAATAAGGCCCTGGGCCTTCAAGCTAGCATGCCTGTCACGTAGTCTCTATAATGTGTGCCGAGCATTCCTGCTTGGAGTGAAAACGAGTGTAATATTTTTGGCTCGGATGTTGGCAGGTGTGTAACACGACTCCTGATAGCAGGACAGCCGATTACATTCTGCTATAAAACCATTTCTAAGGCTCTTGGCACCTAAACTGTTTTTGCATGTCTGCAGGTGTTTAGTAATTGGATTAATGCAGAGCCGAAGGAATGTCTGCTCCCCGGCTCTAAGAAACACTGAGGAAAGACAAATGCGCTTCAGAGAGTGACCTGGAATGCACGATGACAGGCCTAGGCTCACACATGAGGCCAGATCTAAGCCCACACGTTTCAAATGAACTGCTATGAGAAGCCACCTTCCATAGGAAGGTTTATCCAAACCTAAATACAATAACAATGGTCTTGGGAGTCAAGCGGGAAGGAGATTCAGTGTGAGTTTTGATTCCCTTCCAAAAGCAACTCAGACAACTTTGACTTAAACTTTCCTATTGTGCAGTTCATGAAACCTTCAATTCTAGGTGTATAATAATAATAATAACAATAATAACAATAATGTAATAATAGTAATAATGATAATAAAATTTAAAAGTCCATAGTAAACCCAGAAGAGAATGCTGACTCTTTCTAGAAGTACGGAGACCACAACTAGGATCCAGGATCATCAAACTTATGCTAATTAATTCCCATCTTGACTATAATGACATGGAATCGAGTGATAGGACTGTAAAAAATGGCACACTATTCACTGGCCACTGTAACTGTGATCAACACAAAGTAGGGGCTGGTCTTGGGGACTTTGTGACAGATTGAAACTTGGGCTCAGGGAGCAAGCGGTCAAACTCCCAAGGGTTCCCATCTAAGTAGATCAAACCTAATGATTTAGATTTACACAACAAACATCTTTCTCAGCTTTACACATCAGAAAGTAGGTGGGCCTCTTGGAGAGAGTCCAAGTTCAAGGGAGATAAGAGCGAAAAGGCGGGTTTTGCAAAGAAAGGCAAGAGAATCACTCACTCCTGCTTAGTTTAAATCCTAGAGGGGTAACTTGTAGTTCACAAATATTATTACAGTAGTTGCGAAAAGAGAACCAGGCCAAGAGAAGACAGGAAACCAGTCAAAGCTCCCAGACCATAAGTTTGCATCAAAGGATTTGTGTTGAAGAGGGAGTAAGAGATCTGTGTTTGTGTGTGTGTGTGAGCGATAAGGAGCAGGACTGAACCGCTGTTCATTTAGTGAACAGAATATACAGATTATAACAACTGTCTATAACTGAATATAAGGGATCCCGTGTAGTCAAGATGTATTTTAAGACCCATGAATTGTGGGAACATGACTGGGATGCTCTGGAGGAAGTCATCACCTGGCTGGGATATGTTGTGGAGTCTGTGTATGAGGTCTCATGCTCCGTGTAAGTATGGAAGAGACCTGCCTGCCTCCCTTTGGAGATCTCTGTTCCTCCTTGGCTACTTAACAGGCTCTTGTCGCCATTCTTCTGACTTCCTATCATCAGCCAGAAGCAGTAACATTGGGTGAGAAGATGTGCTAATGACCAGCGGTCTGAGTGGGAAGCAGAACTCTGGTGTCCAGTGGTGGCTACCATGACATGGGTGTCCTGGTGTCTGTAAGATATATCAAGAGAAAGACTGCAAGAAGTCTTTCAGTATATTCATTTTAAAATTGAAATAATTAAATATAAATATTAAATTTTAAATGAATAAATTAATATAAATATAAATAAATAATGAAATTAAATGTGAAATAATGAAATATAAATTGAAATAATTAATGATGAAATAATAAAACAGCCACCCATGATGAGTCTAGATAACACTATGGGTTCAAGTGGGCGTAGTTCTTGTAGAATACAAGTTCATTCTCATTGCTTTATGGCTGAGGGAATCATGAGAATCAAGACTTACTTTCAATAGCATGAGACTACCCAAGACCACCAAGGAGTGGCGGATGATATAGGGCATTGCCTGGGTCAGCAAGTGCTTGAGAATCTCCTCTAAAGGCTTATGTACAACAAGCCTGGAAGCTCCATTTTCCCAGGTCCCCCTTACAGGTGGTTTAAATTTTAAAGGGTTGGGCACAATGAGAGCTAAAGATGAGGTCCCTTAGAGCATCTACTGTGTGTATGACTTTACTCTTGGGAGCATACTCTTGTTTTTGGGATGCTTCTGAAACAGGACTCACTGGTGGAGAGCCAGGGCTATAGAAGTAGAGTTAGGATGCCATAAATGTCTTTCACGATCCACTGGGCTAGAGAGGGCAAAGTGCCCCCCCATGAGAAACTTATTCTTTACAAATTTTTCCCTGTTACCACCTTTCCCTAGCATTTCTTCAAAGCAAAGAGCCCATGCACTGAATCTCCTTATTTATAAGTTATTTGGTTATTAAGCAGAAGCTAATATCATTCCCTCTTTAAATTGTATTCCATCAAACAGCCTGGGGAGAGAATGCCCTGCTCCTGAGATTGCAACATCAGATAGAGATGCCAATGTTTTGGAATTCTGTCCAAAGACCTTTCTTTATACATTCCATTTACTTCTGCAACCACAGTACATATACACCCCAGCACCCTGAACAGCTCTCTCCTGTAGACTGTTCCTGGGGGATGTTTTTCTATGCAAAACTCTGATGTTTTCCTATGGAAAAACCTTACTGCTCTGGACTTATAGACATTGCAAAAGTAAGGAAAACCAAGGAAGAATGTTGAATACCATGCTAGGCTAAGGTGCTTTCTGATTAGTTGAGGGTCAGCGGAATGTTTAAGAAAATTGAGTTGGATCACAATAAACATTATTCATACATACAACCCACAGAAATAACAATTTTCATTAAATCAGAAAGAAATCCTACTTTATCACCTTTTTTTTCTGTTGGTTTTGTTTAATCAAAGCCCCCTTTTTGACACAAATATGTGAATTAGGCAAATGTTGACTCACACCTCTTTATAATCCAAGCCGTTGATGTTTTCTGCTCTCAGAAAAATACCAGGACACAGGGTACCTGTTTCTCTCCTACCCTGTCCAGGGGACATGCTTGGGTAAAATACAGAAAGCTTCAAAAATTAATTTTCAGTCCAAATTACAAACTACAATTAGTCTGTTTCTTCTCTCTAAAGTGAAAATAAGAAATACAAGAAGACTTGTCCAGTTGGATATGACATCCTCCAAAGGCTTGGCACCATTTAATTACATATAAGATGGGCTTGGTTTCATCTAAAGATAATACAGGGCAGAGAAGTGGAAAAAATGACCCACTAACTGTAACTATAAGAATCTCCCCCACAACTGCCTTCAATAGTTCTTGGCAACATCTGGAATTTAGAGCCGAGTCATCAAGGGGCTGAGAGAAAAGAGAACAAGACGGGTTAGAAATTGGAGTCACATGGCCAGTTTGATTTCTTGCTACCTGCATGAGAGGTTTGACAAGGTTACCTTCCCCTGGTTCTCATCTTTCCCAAAAACTAAGAAAATTTCCAAGGAAGGAGTATTAGGGAAGAAGGTACCAAAAAGCTCTAGGCTCAGAACTGTCTGTGCTTGATTGATGTGTTGACTCATTGCAAATTGCAAGCATTCTTTATGAATCAGACCCAGAGCCAGAGCCAGAGCTAAATACTGCAAATACCTGATAGTTTCTGTCTGGAGGAAGCTCCCAGTCCACTACAAACCACTGTTTCTTGTCAGGAGTTTTGAAGTCTGCGTACAAGGACATTGGGGTTTCCTTATTTCTATGCACTAGATGAATCTTTTCCAGGGGCTTCAGAACACCAGTATCTTAAGAGATGATGGAAACAGATAGCCTGTATTGCCAAAAACATTTAGGTACTAGGACTTACTCGCTGTGAACCATGAGTAAGGAAAGCAAATTGCCTGGGACACAAAAACCAAGCAGGTGTTCACATCTGACTGTGTAGGCTTGGGTTCTCCCAGGACTTGCTAGCTTTTCTGCAATTCTGATACCACTTGCTGCCCTGTGGTTTTTACATCTCCTCATAGTCCTCCTGAAGGATTAATTCTATGATGTGTGTAAAAGCATATTTTATTCATTGTCTTGGTGTGACGCAATACCAAGCAGGATGGACAGAGGAACTGTTTGTCTTGCTTCACAGTTCCCAGCATACAGTCTACCTTAATTGGGAGGGCATGGACGAAACACCAAGAGGCAGATGCTCACATTCTATAGATAGTCAGAGACCAAAGAACTAACAGGAAGTGGGCTGTCACTATAGATCCACTTCCTCCACCAAGGCTCTCCCTAGTAAAGATTTGGCATCCTTCCCAAATAGTGTCATTAAGTGGGGACCTAGTATACAATCACATGAGCTGCAGTTCTATAAGAACGTTTTATTTTTGCTACTACTAACAACTGTTTACTTAATTAGCCTTTGCTACCAAACCCGTCTTTGTAGTCAGTGTAACACTGTATTTAAAAGTGGTAGTAGGAACAAAAGGGTCAGGTCCCACACTCCACAAGAAGCAGTGGTGAAATACAGTATAACAGCAAGCACACTGTAAGACTGTTAACCTGTGGTCAGACCTGGGTTTCATTCCCACCTCTGCCACCTATAAAGACTTCCTTCCAAAAACCTCATTTTGCACATTTGAGAAGAGGGAATAGTAAGAACTAGGTCATGGTAAGGATTACATGCGAGGATTGCATGGAAATCAGAGAGCATTCCCTGCAATGAGCTCCTACTGTTGGGTGGATATTAAAGTCTCTTGTGGTGTGGAGAAGACCATCTCTAGAGAAATCTTGCTTCTCTTCATAGTTGAAAGCGTGTCACACAGCCCTAGATTCCAAAGATATTTTTCTGCACAGGTTTGATTTGTGAAAAAAATTCTGCTATATTTGTCACCCTCTTTCCTTAGCTTCTGAAACTGTAGAAGTAGAAACATTAAGGGAATCTGGTTTTTCATCCTCATAACAATTTAGTTATTCATGTGTTTTCTGTAAACATGGCAAATATAAATATTTTAAAATATTTTCTATTTCAAATCCAGTATTTAATTTCAAATGTACCAGGGAAGGATTAGGGGATGGTGGTGAAGTGCAGGTAATCCTGGAAACCAAACCAAACCAAAAGATATTACAATTTACTTAAGTTGCAAACAATGAAGAGACGTAGAGGTTCCAATCTAGCTCTGTGTGCTTAGTGTATCTGATTTGTCCCCTGAAACGCATTACCAACCTACCAGCTGGAGAAGAACACTTGTGTAAATGAATTACGATACTTTTAAATAATTTTAGTGCACCAACTATATTTCAGGGGCAACTTAAAACTGTTGTGCCCTGGAACTCAGAAGTCAAAATCCCCCTCAGTTTTCACAAAGCTAAGGGCACTGGCTAAGCAGTCTAGAATGTGCCATTATTCCCTTTGAAGTCATCAGTGTGTGCCTCTAGCCATACAAGGGACTAGTTCTTTATGTCCCTTTCCTGAGGACTCTTGTAGCAGGCAGAATCTCCCAGGGCCTGAAGGCTGTCTGAGTAGCACCACTGTGGAGAGATGCGGCATTTACCCCTTGGTAAAGTAAGCATTTCATCCAACCTCTGGCACTAGACCCCTTTCTCTTGGAGACTATTCTGCCTATCCTCAGTGTGCTTTCTCGTGGAGCGGTTCCTCGTTTAAAATGGCCGTCGAGTGGGCCGGTTTCCTCATGCTGTGGTGCTTGGTGCTTTGCATGGTATGTCCTCAGGACCTCATGCAGGAGACCCCAGGCAGGTTCTCACATGCTTGTGCTTGCTCAGCTTTGCTGTGGTGACAAACAACTCTAGCTCCGCCTTTCCACCTTACTTCTCCACGATGAATCCATTTTTAACGAGAGGGGTATGGTCGAAGTCACTCTTACTCCGAAGGAGCTGTGCATACTCTGCTCAGGACCATGAGGGATTGGTTACCTCAACTCCTCATGCTGGGTAGGTGTTTCTGTGCTATCAGACCTGGAAGTTGTGTTTCAGATTTTGGTGATGCTGCCATCCTCTGAAATTGGTGACATTCCCTCCTGTAGCTGAGGCTTTCTGGCTCACTGTCATCCCTGATAGATGCCTGCCTCCAGGAACTCTTTCTAACATGCCAGGCAAATTGATGGATGGGCTAGTTGCTGAATATGGTGGGAATGCCGTCTGGAAGGGGGGCATTTTCCAGTGCCATAGTCAACAAGGACCTAGTTCCAGAGCCCTAAAGCCCTCTATTTCAGGCCTTCTGAGTGTGTGACCTGAGCTGAGAAAAATACCTCAGCCGGCCTTCCTGGGGCCATAGTCAAAGCTCTGCTGTGCATGTGTTCCCTTACTCTCTTTGCCTTCCCCTCGCCCTCTTTGAAATGAAAAATAAAGCCACCTGTCAAAGCTGGTGATATGTTCAGACCTGTAACCCACACAGAGTCAGGAAGACTTCAAAGTGGAAACTCCTGGGGTCTGATTACATTTTGCTGCAGATGGTGAATTTATGCCCTGAGCCCCCAACTCTGCTCTGACTTCTGTATTGTAAGTTGGGAACAGACTGTACAATGGCGTATTTTCTGATTAATTAGTTACATGCCTTTTATCCTCTCAAACTTTAGAGACTCTCTCTGGATTTCAACGGAGACGAAATCGATAGCTTCTTAGCCATATTCTGAAAAACACTTGTTGATTAGAGAGAGGAGAAAGCATCCAACACCAGGGTGGCTCTTAGTTTCACGGCACTTCAGCTTGTGAAAGTTAGTCTCAAAAAGAGACTTCCCTCACAGAGAGGATGTGTTCAGTCACTGGGTCCTTAGGTACGAAGCCCTAGGAACACTGCCTGAGAGGAATGGATGCTGTGTGAATGCTTGTGCTGCTGTTTTCACCAAGAAGCAGGCATAGGTGTCTACCAGCAGGGAAAGGAATGTGAGTACACACTTGGTGACTTTTCATCACAGACTCTCTGATCTATGGTCTGGTGAGGCTCTCCCAGCAACCATTCACACCTACCTGATCTGACTCCAATTTAGCAAAAGTAGCAAGCCGTGGGTGGTCCAGGCTTTTCTGCTGTGTTGATTTCACTCTGGAAGGGACTGTCTGTCATGTCGTTTACCCAGAGAAGCACTACCTAGTCTTTGCCATTTGGTGTTCCAAAAACTTAGACAATACTTTTCTTCTGGGCTGTGGAATTTGGTCTTGGTATCTGACTTCTTAGGAAGATAATGCCCTTCCTTTTCTGACTCATCCTACAAGGTCCTGTTTAATTCTTCAAGAGAAACTTGCTTTTCTTCCGTGCATGTGTCTCAGCATCTGACTTATGTGCGGAACTCTGATGAGATGTAGTTTTTAACGTTATTAAAAAGGAGACTAACAAAGCTATGAAGAGGTGTTGGGTTGATCCATCTCCTTCAGACTTTGGCTGGAACTGTTCAGACTAATGGAATAAACCTCAGGAGACCCCCCTCCCCCATACTGTCAGAGGAGAGGCTATTACCTCATGGAAACAGAGCTCTCACACATTTTTCTCATTGGCCATGACTGGCCCAGCAAGAGAGTGCATTTCCTCATGTCCCAGGATGCTACTTCATTTACTAGTCTGTAGGGTTCAGGTCCTTGTCAGCTCTCAGGGCCCAAAGCTCAGGACATTTCACCTCCTTCTCTTGACTTTATTCTGCCTATCCTCTCCACTGGCAGAGAAAGTATCTTAAAAGTGTCAAGTTTGATGTCATCCCACATGACCACTGGCCGTTAGCAAATAAGTGTCCTTGGAGAGAGCAGAAGTTTCAAAGGACGTCTTTGTCCATACAGGAGCTGAGTCCAATTTACCACTTGTTGGATATACTTTTCATTGGGTGGCCTTCTTCCCTCAACTATAGAGCAGAAATAATTGCCTGGATAATTTAAATATGAAATGCTGCCATATTTAAAATTTAAAATTTGATCTACCAAAATCATATCAAACATGGCAAATTCTAACAAGAGTGTGGAGAAAGAGGAATGAGTATACTATATTGGTAGGGATTAAAATGGGGTAACCATTATGGAACACAGCATGAGGGTTTGCTCATACATTAAAAATAGAATTTCTACCCAACCAAGCAATTCCAATTCTGAGCCTGGATCCACAGGAAGAGAACCAGTATATTAGAGAGATCATTTTTATCCCTATTTATCACAACATTGTTTGCAGTAATCAGAATCAATGTATGCACAAGAAAATGTTGTATACACACACATGTACACATACACACTTACACATGTGTACACACGCATGTGCGTTCACACACACAGATGAATGCCATCCAGCCATGAGAGGATGAAACTTTGATTTATGTTTGACCATGATATAACTGGAGGTCAAATAGGAAGCAAAATAAGCCAGTTGCAAATGACAAATGAAAAAACAGGAAGTCCACGTGGTTTCCTTTCTATGCAAGATCTAAGCAAGCTCAGCTCATAGACTGAGTGAGCACAGTGGTGGTTATCACAGCTGGGGAGAAGATATGAGGACGTGACGGGAAAGGATTGCTTAACAAGGACCATGAAGTTGTTACAGGATAGGAGAAGTTCGTGTGGGTGTTCTATTGCATCGAGGATTATTGTTAACTGTATTGTAGAATTCAAACCAGCTAGCTTCTTTCAAGTATCCCCATGACAAAGTAATGACAAGGTTGATTATTGATAGTCTAGGTATATCTAATGAGTCAATATTTACATAATATATGTGTACTGTAGCATCCCACTGCATCCCAAGAAAATGTATAGTTGTACTAGTAATTAAGAACAACCGGAAATTCTCCAGTGTTTTCCTCTGGATTCCCTACAGTTTTATATCCATCACAGTTGAGCCAACATGATCATAGCCCCAGTCTTTTCTGAGCAGAAGTGGCCATGCGTCGCCATGCCTGTGTCTTATATTATGGTCTCCTACGACCATAAGTCTAAAATGCTGATGACATTATCTACTCTTGTAGGAGAGCTCTCTCATAGCAGGTTGGACCCTAGCTAGGTATGGATGATGGTAACTTTGCAAAGCATTATTCTACAGTTACTGCAGATTAGCAACCTCTGATGGTTGCCGCAGGAGTCTGGGCAGAGAAGCAAAGAAATTTTATGGGCTGTCTGTTCATTCGTTGCTGTTCAGATCACGCCGTCTAATGAAAACTCCTCTGCCGGTGCGCTGAGGAATTTGAAAGCGGGTATGTGAAGGGACCAGCCTCATCTGAGGACCAGAGAGTTTCCATGAAGTGGAGAGCTGCTTTTCCCCATACCAGCCCCTGCCCAGCCATGTTCAGCTTCAGTCAACACTGGCTTCAGATAAAGCGATGACAAAAACGAGCCATTTGGACTGTTTTACTTATCACGTGACTGGGGGTCCTCAATATGGATTCAGCCCAGCTGTGTGTTTTTAATAATCCAGACGAGATTAAAGGGCCCTGTGTTTGAAACATGTACTTTATTTAACAATGTGTTACTTATGGCACCTCAGACACAAGTGGGCTTCTACATTTCTGCTGAAGAAGCTGCAGGTACGTTCAGTAAGCTACAGTTCTGAAAGGCGTTTTCTTCTCTAAAACTACAAAAAGAAATAAACAGAAAAGGGGGAAAAAAAGCAAAACCAAGTTTTTGTAGCTCATATGTCCCTCAAATAAACGAACAGTAATTAACTTACACAGTTCAGTTCATTTAGTTTTTAAAATAGCTCCATGTTATTTTACTTTAAAAAACTGTTAAGAAATTTCCTGAAGAGATCATTACCACCAAGTTGGTCCTGACTCGTGTATGCAATAAAGCAAATAAAGTCATTAAAAATAATTTGAACAAAAGGAGTAACTTGATAGTATGCCATCTACATTTGGTTAAAATGGCGTTTTAAAGTTTGCTTTCATCTTACCAAGCAGATCTCCAAACGGAAAAAAAAATGTGATTAATAAATTATCCTCCATAAATCTTATGACAACTATTATAGTCTTTGGAGAATTATGAATCCACATCTGGAAAGAGTATTTTATATGCTACTGCCTGTAAAACAGCATGCCGTGCACTTTACAAGTGCACGTTAGTAAGTAAAAATACGGTATGTTTTTTTGTGTTCATCATTTTCCCCTCCAAAAGAAGTGTAAGTCTAGTTTATTTCATAGTAAAGAGTGCTAATAAAGTTTATGTGATGCTTGTTTTCCTCCCTTACTTTGGTACTAATGTAGTTTCGCTGGGTTATTTTGGAGGAGCGTTCTAACCCAGCTCAGGGAAGCCTTCATTAGAAGCCACGTCGGCCGGTGCCCCTAGAAGTTGGAGAGGGTAGGAACAAGCTGGTCCCTGGGGTAGCAGAAACATCACAGGAGTGCCCTGAACACATCAGAGCTGCACATTTCCCCTTGCGTGTGTGCCTGTGCTCTTGAACCCTGGCTCCTTTTATTCTCTTTCAGGTGCACAGTAGGTTTCATGAATCTGTGACTCAGAATGCGAGATCGGCTCTTTGTTTAGATTGATTAAGCTTAAACATTTGTTAACGGCAATGAGTAGAGGGCTTGGAGAGCCAACAGAGTCCCTTGGAAATAGCAAACGTTTTTCCGTTTCCAAACAGCTGTTTGCAATAAGAAGTAGCTGGCGAGTATAAGGGAAGGGACACCATTAAGTGAAGGTAACCCCTCCAGGGTTTTATGGAGCTCCAGAGTCATGTGAGCGCCATCAGTGATAAATATCACAATAGTGGTTACAGTGCGTCTGGTTTTATTTTCATGTGGATCCCTGAATACACTTCAATCCAAGTCACAGAATACATTTAACGATCACAGAAATGCACAAGCTTGATGTACACAAAAGCAACCTCTGGGAAAATAAAAGATGGCCAAGGCTTATTTCTAGAATGACCTACCAGGATCCATAACAATAACACCTGTAAACCAAATTTTCTTTTGTTTGGATTCTGGCAAAACAGCACACCAGACTTGCCTAAGTAGTTACCCGGACCTCAGTCTCCAGAGAGTTTTAATGCATTTATCTTTGAGGCCTTATTTCCAAACATTTAGAATGACCAGATTAAGGGCCTGGGATGTTGCTGCAGGGACGAGGACCATGAAGTTTCCCGAGTCTGCTTGGGAGACAGCTCAGCGGGTAAAGTGTTCACTGCACGTGCATGTGATCTCTTGCTTCAAGCCTGAAACTCACATTAAAAATAAAACGAAACAAAAACAAAACCCAAACAACAACAACAACAGACCAAACTGAGTGTGGTGTCATGTGCTTGTAGCCTCAGTACTGGAGGAAGTAGACAATCCCTGCTGCTTGCTGGCCAATCATCCTAGATGAGTTAGTGAGCTCCAGGCCAGCGAAAGACCCTTCTTCTAAAAACACCTTAAAGAGCTGCCAAGGAACAACACTGGAGAGGAACTCTGCCTTCCGTGTGCACACCACCCATGTAAGTTACATGTTTTTTCTCTCTCCCTGTTTATCTCTGTTTCCTCTCTCTGTTTCTCTCTGTGTTCTTCTCTCTCTCTCTCTCTCTCTCTCTCTCTCTCTCTAGCACTGTAAGTTCACAAATAAGGAAGACGAGAATAGTGAGAAAGAAGATTGCTTGAAGGGTGCTACTTAGCTAAATCAAGAGCAGCACCCATGTTTTCTGAACTCATATCTCCTAACTTCAGTCTTGCTAGTATGGAGCTTTTCTAGCTTAAAATACGACAGAGTGGAACAAGAGGAACAAGCTCTCTATTTTTCCACTGGGATCATTAAAATCACCTCTTAGAATTATTCTTTGATGTAGGCAGCTGCTAGTGCTGTGTGGAGTGTCATAGATTCATCTGTTTATTGCTGTGGGGTAGGTACATGTGGACCATCCTGGGCCATTCTGGAGGACTGGTCTCGATTGGAGTTTTCTAGGCTTATTCTGGCAATGAGTAGGTGAGGGAGGTTACTAATCCCCTCAATGTCCATGCACACAGATTCCCTGAAAAATAGGATCACCAGATGCGATTGCTTGGCTCCCCTTTATGCAGAATGGCATCTTAAGGAATCACTGTGAGTTGAGTGTCACAGTTTGAACAGCTGAGAGATTCTCCTGTCATTCTGTATTTTAATCCAGGTCCTATGGAAGTCCCCATGTCAGCAAAGCATCCAATATGACATCTCTCCTTAGAACTTAGAAACTTGAGCCAGCAGCCATTTCCTTAACCCAGAAGTCTACAAGTAAATGACTTTGCATGGACTTAGCCCTATGGGTGGGATATTATAAAGTATCTAGACACAAGGTTTCTTCTCTTCTATAGGCTAGCCTGGGTAGGTTTGTATGGTAGCTGAAGGTTTCAAGAGGCAAAGTCAGAGTAAGGAATCAAGGGCCTGGAACACAATGGAATATTTCCATCCCTGTATTGCCAAGACATAAGATCAGGCAGAGCCAAACAGGAGGACAGATAACATTGCCTGAGAATGGGAGGTGAATAGTTACAGTGTTGAGTCTGTGGTTTTTTCACTTTCTTTTTCTTATTAAAAAATTTCCACCTCCTCCCCGCCTCCCATTTCCCTCCCCCTCCCCCCTTCCTCTCCCATCCAAAGAGCAGTCAGGGTTCCCTGTCCTGTGGGAAGTCCAAGGTCCTCCTCCCTCCATCCAGGTCTAGGAAGGTGAGCAT
>LOEQ01002223.1:60991-92162 GCA_001685075.1 Bramus lutescens | reverse complement strand
ATCTACTTCCCTGCTCCCATATCCACCCTTCCTCCATCCCAACCATCCCCTTCCTCCAAGCTCTCCCCATCCTCCCCTTCTCCCTTCTCTCTCCCCATCTCCCCTTCCTCCAATCCGCCCCCACCGCCGTGCTCCCAACTTTTGCCTGGCAATCCTTTCTACTTCCAATATCCAGGAGGATAACTATATGTTTTTCTTTGGGTTCACCTTCTTATTTAACTTCTCTAAGATCACGAATTATAGGCTCAATAAAGGACATTGAGTCTTTGTTAAATGGACATGCAACCAAGTGGAGAACCTTAGCCATTTTTAAATTTATAATAGTGCCTAACTTATTATTAAGAATGCCATTTTCCATAAGTTAATGGTGGTTAAGACATTTTAATTTCATCAATCCCTGTACAACATGGGAAATAACCACATATTTTTTAAAAAATGACATTGTGAAATGAGTCCATGTTTACATATGTATGTGCAGGTGGGGGCCAGAAGTCAATATTGAGTGTCTTCCTGTGTTGCTCTCCGCATCATTTCTTTGAGAGCAGATCTTGACTGTTTAGTTGGGTGAGACCTCAAGGTCTGCCTGTCTCTGTCCCCCAGCTCTTGGGGGGCTAGGAGCGTGGTTCTAGGTTTGTGCCACCATGCCCTGTTTTTTCTCTGGGTGGTAGAAATCCAAGCTTAGGTCTTCAGTTATTGCTTAAAAAATGCTTTACCCATAGAATGATCTCTCCAGCCTTCCCAAACGAATAGCATTTTATTATGAAGAATAAGAACATCTCAAATCAAATGGTAGGCATCCTCTTTTTCCATTTTCCTACATGGAAAAAAACAAAATTGGTTCACCACCAAACACTGTAGGAAGAAGACAAACTGAGGAAATGTCAATCAAGGGTTTATCTGTATCTATAGCATATGGTTTGTATTTTCCTTGCATGTCTGTGGACTGGTGGAAATGTCACCCAGAGAACCACTGCTCCATGTGACAGAACTAGAGAAGCACTGATTGCCCCCAAGAGCCCTTGTGTTCATGGTTGGGAGGGAAACAGCTCACCCTGTGTGGTTCCTTAACATGCTGTCAGTGAAAGTCTGAGCCCCACACGCATCCCATCTGCAGATTTGCTGCAGTGAGCAAAAGAGTGAAATATTATCCCACGTATCTGTCCCCATGGGAACCTTTATTTAATTTTCTAAAGCCTCGAGGACTGTTTGCATCTCTCGTCTTAGTGGCATGATGTTGATGCTTGGCACTCTGATTCTCTTCTTCCCCAGAGTGCTGGTAGGAGGGCTTAGCTAGAGGGAGCCTGTTTCTTGAGCTTCATTCTGCACTCATCAACTGGGAATACTCTACAAAACCATTTATTTGGCCCAACTTGAGAGTTTTCCCATCTGTGAAATGAGAACATAACCAGCAGTTTTCTCTGTTGTATTTTTGGTATGCATTCAATAAAAAGAAAAGTCTGTGTTAAGTGCTCATCATTATGTGCCAGGATCATACAAGACACTTAACAATAAATATGTGCCAGGATCATACAAGACACTTAATGATAAATAACTGTTAGCAACTTGGTGTTTTCTGATGTTGGTGATTGTGCATAGCCCTCCCACAACTATATTGAGTATAATATGCTGAAGACCTCTTTTGTTTTAGCAGTGCTTAGATCTTAATTTGGAAAAGCATAATAATAAAGTTTAAACTGTAGCCATATTTTGTGTGATCGAAAGCAAGTATCTCTAACTGGAAATCTTAATCAATGGTATTCAACTAGTCTTTCTACTTTCATCATCTAATTCCTGGTTCTTCATACACTACCCACCCAGCACAAGCAAATAGTTATCCAAGGCTTGTCAGATATCCCAGGAACTGCAGGAATGAATTTGTTAAGCTTTTTCTTTTTCTGTATTTTTATAGCTACTATTCCAATTCTCTCCTCATCAAAACCCAGTATACAAAGAACCACTTGCAATTTCTCAAGGATCCCTATTCTATTTTAGTATGCCAATCTTATTTTATAGTTCTCTTAAGATAAAACAAATGTGAATGGAAACAGAATACAAACAGATTAGTGTGAAGCCGAGTTTGAGGAAAAACAGAGGTGAGGTACTTGTTTTTCCTTGGTCCCTCTTACCAGCTGTCTTGCAGCTATGGTTTTCTCAGTTTTTAATTTACCCTGAGAAGAATATTAGCAACTCTAACATTATACACAGAGATGTTTCTTTGTTGCACAGTGGTTTTGTGATAAATTCAATGATATTAGAACCAAGAGGCTTTTAAAACAGACAAGCTAGGCATGGTAGCATGTGCCTTTCATCCTATTTGGGAGGCAGAGGCAGGCAGATCTCTGTGTGTTTGGGGCCAACCTGATCTTCATAGAAAGTTTCAGGCCAGCTAGGTCTTTGCATAATGAGAGTTTGTTTCAAAAACAAACTTGTTTTTTCCAAATCATCTGAAGATTTGGAACTAAGAGCCTCCAAAGACAGAACATTGGGCATTTATATTTCTGGGAATGGGTTATCTCACTAAATATGGTATTTTCTAGTTCCATCCATTTTCCTGCATATTTCATTTTCCTTTCAGTTTAATAGTGTTACATATTGTATATTTACCACATCTCCATTTTCTATTCATCAATTGAAGGAAGTTGAAGTTGTTTCAATTTCCTACCCAAGACAGAGAACTACAGGCAAATAAGGAATATTGAGAGCAGGAGAAATAGCTTTCCCCAGGGAAGAGTAGAGCAATTCGTTATCAGATGTGAAATGGTTAGCCTTGAAAACAATTACAGAAAAATAACTTGCTCAGTCTGTGTGCAGTTCCTTTTATGTGGTTAAGAGCACCCAACAACAACAATTCAAAAAGGAGGCCCTGAATTCAATAGAGAGCAAAGCGGGGTATTTGAGAGGATTTTCTAAGGGAAGAGGGGAATCAAATAACAAAAGCAGACAAAAATGTATGTTCTAAAACAAAACAAAACACCTAAACGAACAACAAAACTAAGACGGAATGATATTTCAAAAAGCTTACATCAATTTCCTCCTTAGTCATGTGGTCTCCAAATCCTACCTCTGGATGATTTACACAGGCAGGAGAGAGAGCGCACAAACACATAAGAGTGAACACCATGACTGCGACTGTCCCTCTTACATGTGGTTGTCTTGCATTTCTTTTACACTGGTGACTGAACACAGTGGCCTTGGCTACTGATTAATGGGAATGACTTTTCACCTTCTGTAGTTATTCCTTATTTCTAATCCTCTGATACCTGTGCTAGATCATTCCTCAGGAAGGCTGTCAAAGCAACATGCTACTGCTTTGGGGGGCTATTTTTGTTGTCTTTGTGTTTATTTCTTGTAGTCTCTCCAAAGACATAGGTCTTGCCAAAATATTAATCTTTAGCTTCTCTGAGGCTAAAGTAACCATTTTAGCAGCATTCTTCCCTCTGACTGTGCCACTGAATTCTCCTCTTGCCTCAATACATTCTTTTTAAAATATAAATTAAAAATTGATCTCTGCCTATGTGTATATGCATTCACATGGCCTGTCATTCTCTTCACTTGTAACTTGATTTTTAAGCTTCTATATCAAGTTTTATTGCTGATGCTGTTTTCAGACACAATGCCCATCTGGAAGAATAAAACAATGGTAGAGCAATTGATAAATGAGAAAAGACAATATTAGGAAGAAGTGAGGACATTAGTAATAACATTAACTATATCATAATAAACTCAATTCTGTGAACTGTTTTTAAAGTCTCATGACTCAGAATGTGAAAATGTATAGGCTTATCTCTTTGTTTGCCCCTTTCTCTATTGGGTCAAAGAAAACTGCTTTCAAACAGGCCTGTAGCTCTGAGTCTGTTTTGCATTTATTAGTCTCGGGCCATATAATCGTTGGTTTTTAAGTTTTTGCCTTGCTCAGAAAGATAAATACCTCCATGACAAGGTAGCATGAAAATACCTACTATGCAGAAAACCAGCCTTAAGTAAGTCTTTGAAATGGAACTGACCTGAATGGAATAGAAAGAAGGCAGTTAGCCAGGCAGTAATGGCACACACCTTTAATACCAATACTCAGGAGACACAGGCAGGCAGATCTCAATGAGTTCGAGTCCAGCCTGGTCTACAAAGTGAGTTCCAGGAGATCAAGACTGTTGCCTAGAGAAACCCTGTCTCAAACAACTCCCCCCCCACCACCAAAAAAAAAAAAAACCAACCAGAAAAAAAGCCCAAAAGGCAGCAAGGAAGCAAATGCTCTCTGAAACAGAAACCAGGAGCCAAAACCACCAGTGATTCCCTCAAGGGAAAAAATGCTTCCCTTTGAATTAACTTATACTTCTCTTTCTGCCACTATGGTTTTAGCAGTGTTTAGCTTTTGATAAAGATAGCCAATGTTCAGTGTCCAGCTGCTCTACAAGACCTGACTGCCACCCACTTGACTGCCCAGGCTCCTGAGCAGAGGAAGTCTTTGAGAGAACTAGGTGTGTTTTCTCTAATGTTACTAGAGACTAGTGGTACAAGTTGAGCTCATGCATCTTCTGAAGTTAAAGATACTATTGTCCAGGAAACACTCATATGTTATAAAATGGATCTTATAGAAATCTTTTTAAACATTATCCATGGTTACTGAAACGTGTCAGTAGACAGAAAAAAAAAAAAGAAGAGGCGTGTAGGGAGAACTCCAGCCAGTAAATGGGATAAGCATGTAAAACACCAAAGTCAGGGTCCTTGAGCTTGTGCTGAGTGTGGGAACAAGCAGGGTATCTTCAAGCCAAGGTGGAAATAGATCTAAGCTGGCATTCTCCAGGTTGACTTGAGCATTCTTAGGAAAAAGGGGGAGATTCTGTTGGATGGGTAGAACAAACAGCTTTTGTTTGGCTCCTAAAGATCTTTGCTGCCCGCTGGTATTAATGCCCGTGTGTCACTATCACTCCTCAAGGACACAATGGACACAGGAACCTTCTGACAAGAATATAGCAAGGTGATGAGATGTGGCCTCCATGGTTGTCTCCTAAATACTGTGAATTAATTCTTGCTGGCTCCCTCTCTCTGATACTTTCTGTGGACTTGTTCTGTGTACAAACTGCCACATCACCACCTGCCCTAAAGAAAGGATCATAGGACTCTAATATGAGATGTCCTCTGACTGACAGCCAGGGATGACCAAGTTCCATCTCCCAGTATTGCACAAGCAACTGAATTCTATCGACAACCATGCCAATGAGCTTCAAAGAACATCTCTCTCCAAACAAGTCTTCAGGGCTGACAGAATCCTTACTGCCTCCTGGGAACAGGTACTGAAGCAGAGGGATCTGGGATGCTACGCCTGCTGTGAGGTAGTCAGTGTGTTGTTCTCAGATTCTGGGCTTTTGGGTACCTTGTTATGTTGTCATGGATGGTTATACTAGTGTCCTCCAGAGAAGCAAACCCTTTATAATTGTATATATAGAAAAAGGTATGAATGGATATTAGTTTATGATGTTTTAGAGGCTGCTGAGTCCAAAGTTGACAATGGTGGCTGATAGGAGGAAGATGCAGGAGAGCTGAACGTAAGTTCTGTTCAGAAAGCCAACAGGCAAGACACCTAAGATCAGAAGATGGTCCTAGATCAAGTTCCTAGAGAAGACCCTCTTGCTCAGGAAAATTTCCTGTTTTCATCTTATTTAGGCCATCATCAGGAGGGATGAGGCCCACCTATGTTCCAAGTCCCATCCAAAGATATTCTGCAGTTAGCAATCACAGATGAAAGTTGAGACCTTAAAGGCAACTTTGAAGAAGATGGAATTTAATTTCTGAGCAAGAGATAGCAGTTTCCATTTTTTAAATCAGGATGTACAATGAAGAAGATACATTGAATAGTGTTGTTTGAGGTTCAAAAATGTAAGACTAGCAACCGAGGGATTAAAGTCACTTGCATTGCCTTGGGGACACTGTTCAAGGTCACTAAGTTTTCTTTTTTACTTGTAATATTTATTATATGTCAGGTTTACACGGACTTGGTTTTGATCATGTGGGAACATATAATTAATTGCATATAAATTTTAAAACACTGTTAGAAATAACCACATGCACCCTGATTACAGAAGAACAAACTACCAGAATCCCAGAAATTCCTTTCATATCTCTGTCTGTATGTCATTTTCTTTCCTCTGTTACTTCATTGTGAGGACCAATGGAATTTGATACATGTATTAAAATTATAAGTTCTTATCAGAAGGCAACATGCTGTATTAATTGCTCCAACTGTCAGATTTTATCTCTTCACTAGATTCATTCTCTTAAGAACAAAGATTCTGTTTCATACACTTCTGAGACCCACAGCTTTAGGCACAGGCATCATCCACCACTGGTACTCTGAAGGTGCTTAACTTCTGGATGCTTGACAGTGAGCCGTAGGAGGAGCCTCAACAGCCAGGCCAGATGAAAGTTGTAAACTAAGATGTTTGGTGAGAGAATATGTGTGTATCTGATCTAAAAGATCTCCCCCCAGAAGATGTGGGGTTTAAGGGAAATTTATTTATTGTCTGTTTTGAAATGACTGTGACTCCATGTCTTTCCCTGACTTTAAAAGTAATAGTTGAATTTAGTGCTAAAATAGCTAGGTTCATGTTTGCATTCTGAAGTTAACATGGATCCACACCAGAGTTTAATTTTAGTTTAGGGGACTTGTGTGTGTGTGTGTGTGTGTGTGTGTGTGTGTGTGTGTGCTTGTGTGCATCTCTATAAGGTTGTATGCTTGTATTTGCTTGTTTGTGTTACTACGTGTGGATCACTTTTGAGTATTTGTGTATGAAGAGGCAAGGACAGAAAGAGAAGAAAGTGACTGAGAGAAATATCAGAGGAGATTTTGAGGTCATATAAGTACAGTGGAAGCTACTGTCCAGCCTGAAGTATTTTACCAGGTGATGAAACTTCTAGATCCCACGGAAAATATAATCTGAACTTCTATAAATTGTAAGTGTTTGTTTCTTTGTGGCTTGCTGGCTCTAGGATTTGGTCTGTCAAGGGTGTAATAAAAATGAGCATAATGCTTTGAAATGCCAAGAAAAACAAATGCTAAACAGGAGCCTGAACAGCCTGAAATATGCAAACAAGCCAAGGGCTCTTATCCCAGAAGGAGGATGGGGGGCTGGGGACATGCAGAAATCGAGGAGGTCCCTGGAGGGAATTAAACTCTGCCCTTGTAGTACTTGTGATGGGGACACTCGCAAGGCAGTAAGTGGGACACTTGACGTGGGCTTCCACCTGCAATTTTGCTGAGATTAATGTGCACTGATGACCGGTTCAACCAGAAAATTTCCAAGACGAATCAGTTGCTGGTGCCAAGCTGCCTCAAAACAGATGGGCAAGCACAGAGAAGGAGCACAAGGTGAAATGCCACACGTCAGGAGAAGATATTTCAAACTTAATTCACAACAGGCAGACACAGTGTGGACGCATAAACTGGGTTGCGTACTTCTCTGGTGTGAACATTGAGAAGCAACTCACGCATCCCTGTTCTCGGCCAGATGACGTCTCCCACTGATCCACTCGGGTTTCTAAGACTCACATGTTGTGCAATGCTAGCATTCGCTGCTGGAAAAGGAATCCAAGAAGTGTGTTTTAGCTTTTGCAAAAACTTCTGTTTTCACGGATTCAGTGTGAGACCCAATATGTCGTCGCATTTCCTTAGTGTTACACAGAGAGGAATTCTTTCCTATGTCTTTACTGGAACCAGGATTGAGTTTACGCTACTTTGTGTCGAGGTCTTCCATGTTAAACTCTTGTTTTTATTGGACACTGGACTTTTCGGCCTAAACTGCACATATCCAAACCCACTAGATGGTCGGCCAGATGACTGGGCCAGGGAATAGCAACTTATTCCTACATCCACGTCAAACCTGATTGAAAGAAAGATTCAAATATGCCACCTGCATAATTTCTAACTGCAATTTGCTGGGAACTCAGCCCTTTCCCAAGATGGTGAGTGTTACTTGTAACTACAGGCTACATTTTTACCAAGTTCCAAATTGATGCTCAGTGGGGCTTGAAAGAGCCTTTTAAATCCCCCTGAATTGTTAGTATGTGTACGTCGCCAATACTAAGGCTCCCAGCCTGTTCTGTGAAATGCAACCTGTAGAAGGGAATAGCAATGCTTATTTATGTTGGAAAGAAGCTGCATAGGAAAGGTTTTGCCTCCAAAGGCCAATGAGAGACACTGTCAGAAATGGGTGGAGTATAAATTAACTAGCAAAATACAAAATGGCAACTGACGATATATAAAAGGAGAGCAGCATATTTCCATATGTAAATACTTAAATAAGTATAGATTGATGAGTTTAAAAAGTCATGTATCCAACCATAGACCCTGTCCTTAAATGAGACTCACAATGCATAAATATTTTTCATATTCATTAGTTAATAAGTATCACTATAACTTGTTAAACCCATGTGGCATAACGAAAAGAACATTGATCTTAGCTTCTGAAAGTATGAATTTTAAACTAGATTTTTTTTCCTTGTGACCTGTGTTACTTCTGTTAAATTGAACTTCTCTATGTTCATTTTGCTTGCAGTGAAATGGGGGAAAGTAATAGTTATCTAACTCCCATTACCATAATGAACACTTGTGCAGGTACAAGAAGTCATTTAATAAATAAACATTACAGGAAAGGACAGAAAGATGAACTTGTATATATAAAGATCAGTTTATGTATGAGGTGTATCTGGGTTTCCTATGGAAGAATGAGCAGGGGAGGGTTGAACATTGTTGCTGTTTAGAGTTTGAATGTGGGAACAGAGATGACTGCAGTAACGAGCAGCTGGATGACCCATGGCTGAGAATGGCATTTTTCAAAGCCATCAACAAAACATGTCATGCAAATTTCTTCCATAGCAGAACATACTTCAACTGTTTCAATGGTGCTCCTCTCGGGTTGTCTGGTCACTGTGCACAGCTGGTGGAAGGGCGGTCAGCAAAGTAACTTCTCTTTACTTCACGTCAGCAGGCTTCTGTTCTGCTGAGCATAGCAAAGCACTGGGCATGTTTTTCATCATGTGAAACTCAGGCCATGGTTCAAGGACAGGAACACATGCTTCATATTTTGTTGTGAGGGGGAGGGTGGTATTTGAGGGGAACATTCTGCCTAGTATAAAAGTGTCCACCATTAGTCTTCTCTAAGGTCTACTCTATTCACTCTTCCATTTTGGGGCATCAGTGTACCCATTGCCATGGGCCATGTTTAATAGCTATGTACCGAGCCACTTCCACATGTGTGATTCATTGTTAAAACTCAGGGAAGTGTGTAACATGGGGCCTGCTTGTTGGGGTTTCTGTCCCGCCCAGTACCCCACAGCTGGCAAGCCCTAAAGAAAATCACACAGAGATCTCCATAAGTTATTAAACTGGCCCATTAGCTCAGTGTTCTTATTAGCTCTTGTAGCTTACATATACCAATTATTCTTATCTATGTTAGCCACATGGCTCGGCACCATTCAGCTGGGCAGGTTATATCTTGCTTCTCAGTGGTCTGGGCTGGAATGCCAAGGGAGCTTCCAGCTTCCCAGAATACTCCTCTTCTCTTTGCTCCACCTCTACTTTCTCTCTGGTTTTCCCACCTATACTTCCTGCTTGGCCAATCAGCATTTATTTAAAACATGATTGACAGAATACAGACTATTCTCCTGCACCAGAAGTTTTCCAATTGCCCATAGCTGGCATCACTCTGCTTATTCCTCTGAAAGATTTAATGTGGACTTCTGTTCCTCCTACTCGTCATCCTTGCCCTCCCTCTTTCCTTTTTGTTTTTCTGAAATAGTTTCTTGCTATGCTTTTCATGCTTGCCTTGAACTCTTCAGCATTCAGAGTGCTAGAATAACAAATGTGCAGCTCAGGCTCAGCTCAAATAACAAATCACCAATGCATTCTGCAGGTCTTTTCTTTTCCTTTTGAGATAATATATTATGTTGCCTAGGCTTGCCTCAAACTCACTATGTATCTGAGGCTAGCCTTGGAATCCTGATCATCTTGTCTATACTTCTCTAGTGCTGGGAGTAAAGGTGTTCATCTCTATGCCTCGTCTCTTTAAGTGTAAGGAACTGACCTGAACGCCATCCTACTATAAGCATGGTAGGATTACTATGGAAGAGCTTTTCTCCATGGCACAGTCTCTGCATGGACATGCGCAGTCACTTTCTCTAAGGCACAAAAGTGTGGAATGGGATTATATAAGGGTTTAAGAGCTGTCAGGAAAGAAACGGAGGGAGAAAAAGAGACGAGGCAAAGTCACTGCCCAAAGGACAGTGATCACTGCTTCAGACATGCAAGCAGGACTGAGAGCTAAGCTTCACAGTTGCAAAACAAAGAATGGACAGGGGCTCCTTTTGTAAAATGGTTGGCATGCTCTTGGATACCAGACTGCTAAAGGAACAACACACCATATAATGCCTGTACATATTGCATGGCCTTACTTTAGCCTGTTAAAGTTTCAGTTAGACAGGTTACATATTTTTTTTTGCTTGCAGTTAATGGATTCTCACAGTTCAAACTTCCCATAGAAACTTTAGAAAGGAATGAGCTCATTAGAGTCGAGACCAAAGGGAAGGCTTCTTAACAAGGTTAGGTTTGAGCTTGGATATGAATGACGGGTAAGATTAGAGAATTAAAAATGGGTGAAGGAAGTAACTTTCTGGGTTCTATATTCTTCCCCTGAAGAGCCCCTACATTTCTTGGTTCCAGATTCATAGCAGCAACTGATGATCTCAACTAGACCTTACTCTGGGTGGACGGCTCACTTCCTTCAGCCTGTATCAACTCAGTCTCAGTATTGCAGGCCTTTCCATAGCAGCCTCAATGGAGACTCATTCTATCAGCACCACATAGAGAGCCACTAAGTATCTTCTAGAGCCAAAGGGTCTTTCTTGTTCATCATTCTATTTCCTCCAAGTCATCCACAGCAGATAACATTCATATCCTTTCCCATATCCCAGATCTGTCTCCTGCAGCTCAAAGCCCATCCCTCTTGCTTTCTATGGCCTTTATCCTCTAGATATCCTTTCAAATGGTAAATCCCTGGTTGATCTGGCTTATCTTGGCCCACAGACCATCACCTATCAAATACAAATGTGAATTAGGGCATAGGTTTTTATTAAGCACTGAGTGTTTTTCTAATCTTACACTGGAGTTGCATCAGCAACTGCCCTGATGAGAAGGCACACATTTCTAATTGTTCTTTAAAGCAATAATGAAATGCCACTAGGCAAGTCTTATGGAGGATATTGTAGAAAAGGACGGACTAGTTAGAGAGAGGTTAAAAGACTCACATATGTCACATGCTTGTCATCAAAAAGCCACACCAGTGCATAAGGTCTCTGATTCATGATCAGTGCTCCTTGCCATGTTTCTACAGTGGTACCACCCATCGCAAAGGCAAATCTGAATTTGGTATAGACATGCATCGTGAGTCTATTCTCCCAATGAATTGAGAGCTGGAAGGCTTAAGTTACTTGCCCAAAACTATGTGAATCCAGGACAGAAGGAATTTAAAACCTAGTCTTATAACTGTCATACAATCCACCTGTGGTTAACAGAAGTGGTGAAGAGCTTTTCCTTGTGGCTTTGAAGCACATTTATACTCAATCATGGAAGATAGAGAGGAGTGTTTGGTAGTAGGGTTGGGAGGAATTTGGTCATAGAAGGTTGTTGAATAAGGTCATGGGTCACCTTTCGAGATGGAGAACATCCTCATGAAGCATCAGTGTTGTTGGGAACTGTTGCAGAGCTGAGTCTTGCATGACGTAGAATATTAGAAAAGTGCTAGTGGTTGATCCTAGCCTTTTGTTTTAGACATCCATAAAGTCAGTTCTTGCCACAAGATTCATTGTATGTATGATCCATGTCCAGAAGTTTGTTTCTTGTATTCTGAAGTTGGGGTTAGAAAATGGGATTTTACTTTCAGGCTATTTCCTGAAAGGCTTAGGGGGTGTAACAAGCCACCCAGTTTACAAATGTCCAGTGGTTCCAGTGTGGTACTCTGCTTCTGCTTCTTGTCTGTGGAGCCTACCTGAGTCAATAAAAGCTAACAGTTTTTGCTCCTTTTCTCTACAATTGTTTTTGTGAAAACTCCTTCAGAACAGAATAGACAAGAAGCTACTTTCATTTTTTTTTTGTTGTACCTTTAGGTCTGGGCTACCTGAACCATTGTTCATTTTTATGTTTTCTTTATGGTCTGATCTGAGATGAATTTTAAAGTCTGTGTTGCAGGAATTTAGTTTCTAGAATGTCAGCTCCATCCTGCTGAGTGTTCCATCAACAGCCCTAGCCCAGTTATCTGCAGAAAACTTGACCCCTGATGGGGGAGCCCTAGATGAAGCCAGGACACTGCTTTAGAAAGGGCTATGAAAAATACATATAAGATACAAAAATGTGAATTATGTGTGAAGCAAACAAAGCACTGGGCAATGTGGAATTTATGTCAACAAAAACTTTCTTCAAGCTATTCCTTACCTCTGAGGGGAGGCTGATTTTAGTGTGTGGGACAAGTAGCGAGGAAGAACTTTCTGCAGAAAAGCTCTGGAAACAAAGAAATAACTTCACTACGATTGTTTCCAAGCTCGCTTCTCTTTCTAAATCATCTCCCTGAGATTTTTTTTTCTATGCCAGGGGAAGGTACTGATTGCTGAGACACGATGAGTTATGGGTAAAGAATAACCAACATTCATGATAGTTTGACACATTCAAGAGAAGAGAAGAACAGTTCAAACAGGGGGACTGACAGTTGCATCCCTTACTGACAATGAACCAGCTCTATGGCTGAACTGCTTGGGTGAATGGGATATTGCAGGGTGCTTGGGAAGAACTATGCATAGGGATGTCCTGAATTCTGTCATATTCCAATCATAATTAGGCTGTAATTTTGTTTATAAAACTATGCATTTAAGATGTAGCATGCAATTATAAACAAACAACAATTTTAATTTATGCAAATATACTTCTATATACCAATATATTAATATGCAAACATTTCTATACTGTAATAAATAATACAATTATGATTACATTATAATTAAGTACATGTTTAGTAGATATAGTGCATTCAATATAAAACATTAACAATTATAAAATTAAAATGTTATGTATTTAATATGCAATATGATTGCAGTTGCCCCAGTTCTCATACTGTAGTTCATGTTTCAATCAAAATATTAAATACCGTGATACTAAACAATGTAGACTTTGCTGCCATTCACCAAATATAATAGCATTTTTGTGCTGGTTTCTAAGCTAGCTACAGAAATCCAAAATTGTCATTCCCTCGGTGAGAGCATTTTTAAGACAGGAGACAACTAATATATCCACTTTTAAAGCTAATCATTTTCAGTTACTCACAATTGCCCGGTTCCTGTCTGGATTACCACTGGAGACCCTGGCACCCAAGTGCCACAGGCTTCCCTGTCAAATATAATAAGTATGTTCCAGGGGGGCCACCCACATCTCGAGGCTGGCTCTTAGCCACCCCAGTTACCCCCAGAACTGCCTTCCTAAAGGATTCTGTTAGAAAAGAGCCCATGTGGTCCAACTGGCAAAACTTTTGCATGCCTAGATCTCCCTTTACAAGGGAGAGGAGAGTTTGTGGCCTACTCGCCACCACTTCAGCCCAAATTCACAGCCACCACACACTTTCGTTGATGTGAGAGCTACCTTTCCTTGCTCTTAACTTCTTCAAATTGCCCTTGGGGCTCATTGAAGTCTCATAAAGAAAGATATAGGGCAGCAATCTGCCAGGCCTAAAGAAATGAGGCCTCCTACAATAGAATTTGCCTTTGCGAATCATATACTCAGGTAAAATCCATTCCATCATCTTCAATGCATGTTTAGTGAGTATCGATAATTCATAGAGTTACAGATATGAAGAGTCTCTTTGATAGAGTTTACCTCACATCCTAAACTGAAGCTACTGGGTATTGGGATGTCTAGTTTTTGTCAACTAGACATAAACTGAATCCCTGGGAACAGTCAAGGAACTGAGTCTAGTAGATTGGCCTGTGGGTATGTACATAGGGGCATTTTCTTCATTAATGGTTGATAGGGGAGGGCTGTGTTCATGTGGGCAGTAGTTCCTTTGTACACTGTTCTTGGGTTGTGGAAGGAAAGAGATTGATCAAGCCATGGAAGTGAGCCAGTAAGCAGCATTCCTTCCTGGTGTCTGCTTCAGTGTTTGTCTCCAGGTCCCTACCTGAGCCTCTACGTTGGCGTGTCTTGATGAGGGACTCTAACTGCAAGCCAAATAAACCTTATTGTAGGTGGATTTTTTGTTCCTGTCCGCCAGTTCCCACATAACCGACATGGAGACTTACTATTAATTATAAACCCTTGGCGGATAGCTCAGGCTTGTTACTATCTAATTCTTACATTTTAAATTGTCATTTCTTATCTACCCTGTGCCACATAGTGATACTGTCTGTCAACAAGGCACCTTCATCTTGTTTCTTTCTGTGTCTCTTGAAATTCCTCTGACTACTATTCTTCCCAGCATTCTCTGTTTGGCTCTCTCCCTGACCTTATACTATCCAGCTATTAGCCTGACAGCTTCTTTATCCAACCAACCACAGTGACATATATCCATGCCCTATCCTCCCCAAGTTGTTTAAGATCATGGTGCTTTATTATAGAAGCAAAACCAACTAGGATAGTTGTACTGTGACTTCGCAGGGTTATAAGTTACAAGGAATTGAATGAGATGTCATCCATAGACTTCTTAACACTTTTGGTGCCAGGCAAGTTCAGTGAATCTTGCCTGATCCCTCTTGTCTTCCCTCTCTCCATATCTATTGATCCATTCATCCACCTAACTTTCTATCCATTGATCTAAATTTACACTTATTTATCATCCTTCTTTAAATTTTCTTCATGAATCTTGACCAAGTACTTGGCCTGCTTAGATTCTGGATAGTTAATGGACTTCTACACTTCCTTTTCCTGGATCCTTAAGGAATTTGGTCAACGTTTCAATCCACAAGCATTAGCAGAATGCCTGCTAACTGTCAGATGATTTGCTAAGCCCTTGGGTCATTAAGAAAGGCCTGGCCACCAACATTAGTCACACAAGCCAGAGCTATGGCTTTCACCGACTAATAGTTTGTTAGAAAATCCAGCTTGTTAACACAGCTTTATTCCCATATAATAAATGATGTGGCAGATATAAGTGTTTCGGATAGGAGCATGGAAAATGACCTGTGGCTGGTGGTAGGGATGGCTCCGGAAATTCTAAGCAGGAATGACTAAATATTTTATATTAAAGAATAGAAGCTTCTTTTTCCTTGAACCCCAGAATTACTATTCACATAAGTGTGCTTGAAATCTGAGGTAATAGCTAAGGATGAAAATACCTCAAGTTCTGGCACTAGAGTATGTTTGAAAGGCTGAAAAGCACACTGGGCCTTCTGTTTGTGTTTTATCCTTAGAAGCAAACATGTTCCCTCATCTGACCCCAACAATGAGCATCTTTAAGATATTTGTCCATGTTTTCAGGTTTACTCTCAGGATTATCACTATTGGCTACTTTGTAGATCAACCCCATACATGTGGGGTCCCCAAGATGGCTTTTAGGAGATTTTAGTGTAAAAACCCAGAAGCTTTCTCATAAAGACCAGCTTTGTCTGGAAAACCAATAAAGATGAAGAAGCTTCAAGACCTCCTGCCTCATTGCATGACTGGTCAAACTTCATTCCAAGAGGTATAACCCTACCAGGCCAATGACACAGAGGTGTGCGCAGGACATTGATAGAATCCAGAGCAGAAAATGACAGAGAAACACAAGGCTCAGGTACTGTGTTATCAAGTGTAGAAAGTAAGCTTTGGAATACTAAGTGTGGCTTGTGGAAATCCCTCTAACCAAATGGTTGATGGTTTTTGTGATTCCAGCAAGAATATCTTCCAGATCTCTGACTTAGGAGGCTGTGTTTCTGCTGTGACATTGCTGACCAGCGCCCGGGCATTCCTGTACTATGTATCTAATGTTCCTTTGCTTTTTACTTTTCTCTTTCCCCCTAGTCCTTGGCATTGCTACTAATTAACTGTTTCTCTCTGTTCTTCCTCAAGAATCCCTGTTGCCTCATATATGATGAAAAGCCAAACCACCCATTCAGCTTTTGAGATTTACAAGGAAGCAAATATTGGCTTCCTTTGGAGGCCCACATTCACCTTTTAAACTTTTGTGCACATAATCATTTGTTTAAGGAAGGTAACCTCTCCTTGCTGGAAGAGTTTGCAAACTCTTGAGATTACATCAGCCCTGGACTCACATTTTGTGAGGACATGGGAATGGCTGTTTCAATCTCCTATTTTAGAGATGAGCAGTCTCCTGTCCCACACTGTGACAAAATTGACTTAAGGGCAGGATCTACCTGCTATACCATTGAAATAGATTTCTTCAGAAGGATCTCCCCTTTAGTCCCTGTTCCCAATAGCAGTAACCTCAAAAGAGGTGTGATGTAAGAGGCCACTTGTTTGTTTCCAGCTTCTCAGCCCCCAAATTTCCACACAGAAACTATATTGATTAAATCACTACTTGGCCCATTAGCTCTAGCTTCTTATTGGCTAACTCTTACATATTAATTTAACCCATTTCTAGTAATCCATTATTTCCACGAGGCTATGGCTTACTGGGTAAAGTTCCAGCATCTGTCTCAGGCAGGACTACATGGCTTCTGACTCTGCTTTCCTTCTCCCAGCATTCAGTTTAGTTTTCCCTGCCAGGCTAAGTTCTGCCTTGCTATAGGTCCAAAGCAGTTTATTTATTAATCCATGGTATTCACAGCATACAGAGGGGAATTCCACATCAGAGATAATAAAATAGCACAATTGTGATGCTGGTTTATGTATGTGCTGTGTGTGTTGAAATATCCCATTAAAACCTGGCTTCCCGTGGACCCCATTAGAATGATGGAGTAGAGGAAAGTGCAAAGGCCACTTTGCCACTTTTCAGTCTAGGAAGTCAACTTTTTCTGCATCCATAGAGCACAGTCTAAGTTACATAATTGGCTGGGCAGGATCTAACTATAGCCCCTGACACCAAGCTCACAGTATGGAATTTACCCAACACACAATTACTGAACAGCTAAAATGTTCTAGCTCTGGGCTGGCACATAAGAGAGAGGCTCCTGGATGGGTACACCAGAGGCATACACTGGTGCTTTCGGTATAAAGTGTCAGGAGTGTGAGTCAGAGAGTCAGTGGCAGCTGCGGTCTTCTTACCCAGGAGTGAGAGTAAGCTTCAACAGCAGAAGTCACCTTGCTCAGCATAGTGAGGAGTGAGGCAGAAACACTGGCTTGATTAGTACTCAGAAGGACATTAGATGAACTCATTGCCCCAAAGGAGTTTCCCGTGTAGCACTGTACAAAGTAGGGATGTTGTAGTGCTTAGATGAATATGAATGAGGCTCAAAAGAGCACAGAGGTCATGAGATGCTTAATCAGGGTCCCCAGGGCAATATCTTTCATGGGCTGGCTTCGAGAGGTTTGGACCATGGGGGCATTATATGCTATCTATTGGTAGAGGTGCATACGAGCGCATTGCTTGCGACTCTCAGTACACACTATTCCTTTTCAACATTTAGCTTGGACTCCTGGGAGGTAGGAGGCCACAGATGATTTGCTAGCCTTGAAGGAGCATCAGTTCCTTAGTGCTTTGAACAAGCTTCCTTTCATCTGGCAGTTTTCAGACTTAAAGGACACAGAACAGAAAGTGTCTGAAGGTCTGGATAGTGGGGGGGGTACAGATTGGAAATTCAAAGCAAAGACCTTGGCAGCCCTGCTCTGCAGCAGCTCATCAGTTCCTAGGCTTCTCACAAGAGTGGGAGCCTGCACGCTCCTATTCCTGCCTGGCTCTTGCCTTGGCCACGGCATCTGTTAGCAATGAGTGGGGCAGGAGAGTGGGGGCGGGAGAAAGGTCTACTGAAGCAAAATGTGTTTTCTCACACACATAAAACCACAGGCCTCCTGGAGGCTAGCACCCCTTCACGCCCCCACCCCCTTACGCTTGAGTTTGTAATCAGAAGCATGCAATTGAAAGTTGGCTGTCTGAAACAGAAAAGGGCTCGATGAGGTACCTTCTGGGGTCCTCCCAGGGCAGATGAGCTGTTTTGAGTGGGTTGAAGTTTACTGGTCTGGGTCTGAGCTTTGTCAAGTCCTTACCTTAGGCAAATGGCTCTGAAGCAAAGCCAGCCTCTGACAGACGTACTTAACCTTGAGAAGTAAGCATTCGAGTTACAAAATATCTACTACTGCACTGAGACCGTTTATGGTGTTTTTGCTGAACTGTATTTCAAGCTAGACTCAGCCACACAGCAGACTGGATACACTTGTAAGACTAGCCCATGAAGGAGGCTAAGTCTTTCAATGTTCTCAATCGAGTGCTGCAAACATTCTAAAAGGTTCCATAAGACCCACAGAATGGTGATGGTTGATTGTCCACGTCGGCCTTTAACACCTGTAGGAACTAATGTCTACTGTTCACCCAAATCGTAGATATCAAGAAAATGAGAGTTAAGAACAATATTGGAAAGGAACTAGCCTCAGATTCCAGATACTTGACTAGTTCAGATGTTTGAACTGACAGAAGTGGCATTAATCATCAGGAAATGACAGGCAGTGAACAAAGAGCTGGAGCCTCACCTACCAACAGCCCCCACTTCCTCCTGTGGGGTTTGCAGCTTAGTAGAGAAATCAGAGGCCATGTCCAGTGAAGAGAATAGAGATACCTCATCTAGACTCATTCTCTTGTGCTCTAATGCACAGTTAGGGTGGTACACTGGTGGTAAGTAGCAGGGGACGGGGTTAGAGGGTTAAACAAGGTAGAAGATTAAACAAGGAATTGAATTGTCTGGAAAGCCCTGTCTATTTCAGAACAAATGGATCAATTCACTGGAATGGAGATTACAACCAAGCAGAGGTGTATAGATGTAGAGTCGGGGGGGCAGTCCCCAAGAAGGCCAGAAAGGGGTGTGTGCATGTGTGTTTGTGTGTGTGTCCCCTTATTTATTCTGTAGCTAGTTTTAAATGTGTCCCCTATGGATGCAGAGTCATTTTTCAAAGCCCACCAAATATTCCAAACCCATGCTATAAACTCTGTAAGCCTGGTCATCGCTGACTCATTGTGCAACCCTAGAAATGATCATGTTCGTTTGCAAGTTTCTTGCATATTTATAAATTGGAGACCCCGTTGCCCAGACCCTCAGCAGCCTTGGGGATTAATGAAAGCCTTGTTCACAGATGTCTTGGAATTCACAAAGGTTTAGATCGATAATTAACAAGAAAGAGAAGGCATAAACATTTCAAATATATATCAACTCCTCAATCTATAACAGCCAATAAGTCTAAGAACAGAGTGGCCACAATTTCCCCCAGTGACAGGCAACCCATGCACTTTCAAAAGTAATTCTTCAATGAGCATAAATTACCCATTGGGGAAACCTTCCGTGTATGCCATGGCTGTGGATTTATTAAGTGAAAATGAAACTTTTAAATAAATATCTGGAACAAAAATGTACTTCCCATCAAATTGGGCCACAAGGCAAGAAGTTTTAAAGCAGTGTGGAGACTGGAGTCTGAGAGTTGGAAGCCAGGACTTTTCCTTAAATGCTGTTTTGCTGAGTCAGTCCCTTACTCCACATCTTGCTCCACCACTGCCCAATGCCTAGGCTCTCCTAGAGTGAGCCAAGAGCCAAAAAAGACTCACAAATCCTTTAGCGAAACTCCCAACTCCTGAGGGAATCTGATAGGGATGGAGGTATTTTGTGCCTCTTGAAAGATCTTGACTTCTTTTGAATGATAGTGATGGGGGGGGTTGGTACCCAAAACAGATCTTGTAGTAGCGTTATCAGTATCATGACGTCATATTGACCAGGTGGAGTTGTTGATGTGGGGCCTCCTTTCTCCCTTAAATGTTTGGTGGAATTCATCAGTAAAATGATTTAGGTCTGACATATCTGTGTATAGCATGAATGGAAGGGAACATGATTAAAATTTTAATATTTAATAATAAATATGGGGATATCCTTATACTTTTCTCTAGTGACTCTAATAGTAGTTATCAAGGCATTTGTATATTCAAAGGAACATAAAGAGTATATATGTAAAGTATTTTATATTATTTATATAACATAATATACTAGCATATTTTTTATCATTTTGACCTATGGTCTTTCTAATGATATTTCTCATTATTGATATTGGCAATTTACATGTTTTTTGCCTTCTTCTTCAATCTGCCTAGAGGTTATTTAACTTCATTAAATTAGATTTTTTTTAGTTAGTGCTGTTATTTTTCATTGGTTTGCTTATTTTATTTAGAAACTTTAATTTAATTGTAGTTAACGATTTGTTCTTTCAAAAATTCTTTGACAGTTTAATATATCTGTACAATGAGTTTTAGTAATTTTCACCAGTTCTTAATTGTCCTCCTTTTCTTCTTTAGATCACAGAACAACAGATCTATTTAGGTGTACAATATCAACCACACTACAGGGCAGGTCCCATATCCAGTACTTTTTGTTTTGTTTTGCTATTTTTTGTCTTACTGGATTTTTAAAAAATTTTTTAATCTTTTGGGTTTTCTTTTTGAGGGAGAAAACATAAAATTGGGTGGATAAGGAGGTGGGGGAGAATCTTGGAAAAGTTAGAGGTAGGGAAAACAGAATCAAAATATATTAATTTTTAAAAATAATATATTAAAATAATTAGGCTTTGCACAGAGGTGAATCTGGAGAATCTTTAATAATTTAAGAACAATTTTAGGTTTATTATGAATTTGGGAGGAAGGAACAGTGGTTTTTCATATATTTTCTGTTCTCACACATGATTTATCATCTACATTATTTAATGTTCCTTTTCCTAAAGTACAGTATATTTGTTATAATTTGTAAGCATATATTGATATGTCAACATAACCATTCATGGTTCACAACAGGGTACATCCTGACAGTTATTGTACATTCTGTGAGTTCAAATAAATAACTAATAAAGGCCTGGAATTCACTGTTAAGGTATTAAACAGAGCTATTGTACTGCCATTGAAATCCTCACATTCCAACTCTCCTTTCCCGCCAGCTCCTGGGCTGCCAACAGCTACTGTTCTTTTTACTATTCCACCTTTTGTCATGCGTGAGGTTGCTAGCATCATAAAGCCTGTCGTCATTTAACATTTGTTTTTTCCATGCAGCACCATGGAGTTTAAATCCACCCAGTACTTTTGCAGTTGCTAACCAATTGCCTCATCCATCAACACAGACCATCTCTGCATTATTCCAGATTTTCTTTTAGTTCATTCCTCAGAGGGTGGTTTTCTCCTCTTGTAAATCTCACAACTTTTTCTTTAAGATTTGTGTACGAGTATTTTATTTTTGGTAATAGTGTAAGTAGTTTTGTATTTTTAACTTCAAATCACACATACGCATTGTACTGACATATAAGAAAGTGGTTTACTTTTGTATATCAACTTTGCATCCAACAGCCTTAATATTAAAATATTTCATCTCTAAAAACTCTTTGGCATTTTCATCACAGGTTATTTTATAATTGATAAACTTAAAGAACTTAAGTGAAGGTTGGGAAACACCCTTCCCAGCCTTTTCTAATCTCCTTAGCTAGAGCCTCTAGCACTGTTTTAAAATAGTGGGATGAGGAGAAACATTTTGCCTTTTGCTGACCTTTGAGCAACAGTGTCTCATTGTTTACCATAAATATGGTGTTTGTTAAAGATTTTTTCGCTTTTGTTTGTTTTTTGTATGGATAATCTTGGATATTATTTATCATTTAAAACAAACTCTCCTAGTTTACTAAAAGTTAATTTTTAAATGATGAATGACCATCAGGCTTTTTAAAATGCTTGATTATTAATATTTTATCTGTTAAAGTGGTTTGTTGAGATGTGTTCTTGCTTAGTTGCCCAAGCTGCCTATGGATCTGCAATCCTTCTAATTTATTCTCCCAAGTAGATTAAATTACAGACTTATAACACATCACTGTACCTGGTTTGTAGTAATTAAATTTTGAACATGGGGCCAATATTGCATAGCTGGGAAAAATGACACTTGGTCATGATACTTAAATTTTGAAGTAATTATTTTTTATTTAGTATTTTGTTGAGGATATTCACATCTGTTTTTAGGAGGGCTATTATTCCACTGATTTTTTTCCTAATAGTATCTTGCCTGATTTTGCTGTTGGGGTAATTCTGGCTTCATAGAATAACGTGTTCCCTATACTTCTAGACTATGTATGAGATTGAGGAGACCTGGTGTTATTTCTTCCTAATAGTTTTTAATGAAATTTCTCACTGAATACTGTTGTACCAGATACTCTTTATTTTAGAATTTTTGATTCAGTGTCTTTAATAGATATTGGCCTAATCATATTTTCTAACTTGGTATTTGTGAATTTTGACATCTGTTTGTTTTGAGAATCTGGGCTCATCTAGAGTGTAAAATAATTGAACAAAGAATGATTTATGCTATTCTTTTATTATTCTTATTCTAATGACCGTAGGCTCTGCAATGATAGCACCTCTTTCATTTATGATTTTTACAAGATTTTTGTGATTTTTTTTGTTTCCTTCAGGTTAATTTGTTGTTCTTTCTCATTTTTCCAAAGTGGAAATTTAGATTGTTGATTTTTATATATTTATATTTCCCAATATATTTATTTAGTCTTTTATTTTTTCTGATATGCATAATTTCTTCTGTATCCTACAAATTTTAATAAAATTTGCTTTCATTTTCCTTTCATTAAAACCAATTTTTAATGGAGAGATGGTTCAGAGGTTAAGAGAAATTCGGGTTCTTTCAAAAAAGTTATTGTTGGTTGCCAGCACCCATGTTGTGTGGCTCATAACTGCCTTTTATTGCATCTCCAGGGTATCTGACATCCTCTTTCTGTCATGGAAAGGCAGACCCACACATGAGGCTTGCACTCATATGGCACCCACACACATGGCATGCACACACACACAGAGCCCTCCCCACAAATAAAGTGAAGACAAATATTTAAAAACGCAGCTCTAAAATTCTTTTAAGATTTTTTTTTTGACTCATGTGCTGGAAGCATGTCTTTTAATCTGCACATATTTAGGGATTTTCCAGCGGTCTTTCTGCTATTTATTTCTGGTTTAATTTCATTGTGGCCTGAGAGCAGGCACTTTATGATTCTTCTTGTGTTTGTCATGGTATGTTTTATGTGGTCTCTTTCTTGGTGAGCGTCCCATGTCAGCTAGGGAAAAAAAATGTTGGTTCTCTTTTGTTGGATGAAGACGTAAATTACATTACATTGATTGATAAGGTTGATAAGTTCACCTGTATCTTTACTGATACTCTGTCTGCTGGATCTCTCCATCACAACTGGCTGATGCTGAACTCATGAAGCATGATAGAAGATGGTTCTATTCCTTCTTTCAGTTCTGTTTGTGCTTGTCATACTTTCATACTCTGCTTTTAGGCACACGCTTGTTAAGGACTGTCTTGCTTTCCTGGGGAACTGACTCTGTTGTCAAATGTAAGATTCATTGTTTACTGTCTAATGCCTTTTTATACTTTGATGCCCATCTGAATTTAATATAATTTCCTACTTTCTTTTATGTTGGCAATGTATTTTTCTCCATTCATTTACTTGAATTCTGATGTCAGAAGTCCTTCTGTATATCTGTTGTTTTTATTGGTTTATATGGTGTATATATTAGTTTATATGGCTTAACACTTAACAAAATATAGCCAGGCTGGAAGATCTCTCTCTCTCTCTCTCTCTCTCTNNNNCTCTCTCTCTCTCTCTCTCTCTCTCTCTCTCTTTGGAGTCAAAGAGAAGCCATGTAGCCCCACCAGAGACAGATGCCAGATGGAACCTTGCCGGTAAGCCACAGCTACGTGGCGATACACAGATTAATAAAAATGGGTTAAATTAAAATGTAAGAATTAGCCAATAAGAAAGCAGAACTAATGGGCCAAGCAGTGATTTAATTAATACAGTTTCTGTGTGGTTATTTCAGAGTTGAGCAGACTGAAACAAATAAGTGGCCTTTCCCAACTGAATTCCATATGGATCTTTGTATTTGAAGTGAGGTTTTCCATAGGGTACATATAATTGGGTCTTGTCTTTGATTTGTATTTTTATAAGTAAATGTTGACCATTGGTGTTCAAAGTGACTATTGATACCATTTAATCAATAGGTATTTATTACTACATTCTATATATTGCTGTAATTAGTTTATTTATTTGTTACCTAGTTCTGTTGTTTACTTTTTTCTGCCTTTTGAGGATTTAAGAGTTTTATATGATTATATTCACTCTCCTTTAACAACCTATCACCTTTTAAGTAGACAAAAGTGATGTTTTCTTCTTAAAAGATATTTACTTTTATTTTATGTGTGTAAGTGTTTTGCCTGCATGTTTGTTTATGCACCACTTGCATGCCTGATGCCTAGAGAGGCCAGAAGACATAGGGTTCCCTTAAAAGTGGAGTTATCGACAGTTTTGAGCTGCCTTGCGCATGCTGGGAATTGAACTCTGGTTCTATTGATAAACAAACAAGTGTTCTTAACCCACTGAGACATTTCTCCAGTTTAATTATATTACTTAGAAAGAATAATGACAGCCAAACACATATTTTAGCATTTCCCTATAGTTTAGAGTATGTATTTCCTATGACAATAAAGTAGTACAATAATAGAGTACTTTACAGGATATGAGCATCTAATAGCAACAAAACAATGCTATTCTTCCTTCTTATCCCTTATAGTTATGGTAACTCATATTAAGCACATATATGCTCATGCATATTTACATATGCTTATTCAATTATAGTTGTATATTATGTTCCTATTATTTTGAACCAAGTACTTGTTAAATCAATAATGAATAAGAAAGCTCTTAAGAAAGAATCCAGTATTCCTTATTGAGTGTTCTTTCCTCTTTAAAAGTGAAAGTTTGAATACCTGACTATGTGACCAATTGCCTTTGTAGCTAAAGAATTTAATCATTGTTTTTGACAACACAGTTTCTGGCAAAAATATTCTTCAATATCTATTTCTCTGAGAAAGTTTTTTTTAGCTTCTTTTAATTTCTCAGAATTGGTTAAATTCAAGGTTGGTGGTATTTTTTCTCAATACTCTAAATATTCCATCCCATTCTCTCATTTTTTTTAACATGAGTTTGGAAGAGCAGATTCCTGGACCTAAAATTCTAGTGAACATTCTTCTCTATGACTATGGTGGGAACCATCACTTCATAAAATGAGTACCGGACACTCTGGGTAATGAAAGTGAAGCAATTTATTTTACAGCCTTGTAAAGTCAGGTATCAATCTGGAATAGCAGGCATGCTGTCAATTGCAGAGAACAGTTCCTAAACTCTCTAACACACACCCCTTCCTCCTTTTTGTGTATAATCAAGAAGGTGAAATTTTACCTATTTTCTAGGTCTTAATATTCCCTTTGTTGTCACTTTTATCATTTCCCAACAAAAATTGTGCATGGGCTCAGCTATAATTTTAAAAATAATTTGTTAGTTCTTTGAGAATTTCATTAAAATACATCAGCAGATGTACCCCCATCCCTACATACTCAATTTTATGTCCTCTTTTTGTTTGGAACCAATTGACTCTAACTTGTGCTATGCACATTCTCTTTAATGTGTGATCTTTCCACAGAATATGGATGACCTACCATCGACTATTTTATTAAGTAAAACTCTCCCTCTCCCAGCAGCCATGAACTATCAGCAGCTTCTTAATTGGGGTGGGATTTATGCCTGCCCCTGCCCCATGTCTCCATGCTGAGACTTTGTCTGGCTTGAACATGCCCGGGTCTTGTGCCACAACAGCTGAGACTCCATATGTCCTACTGGTCTGCTGTGTCTGGAGGACACAATTTCTTGCAGTCATCCATTACCTTTTGGCTGTTACAAGTTTTCCTATCCCATTTCTGCAGTGATCTCGGAGCCCCATTTAGGACTGAACCTCCCACAAGACTTTTATTCTCTGTATTTTGATCAGTTGTTTGGTCTCCTCACTAATCATAATCTACTGCAAAATGAAACTTTGATACTGAGTGTTGAGAGATAGCCTACTTGATAGATATAATATAACTTCGTGAGTTGGTTAAATACTGTATCTATTTATTAGGTTAATAGTAACAGGTTTTCCCCTAGTGTCTCTGGCCCCTCTAGCAACAGTATCTTGACCTCAATAATGATGACAGGCATGAATTTCATCCTAGAGGCTGTGTCTTAAATAAAATCAGAAAGTTTTTGGATACTCCCATGACGTTTGTGCCATGATGGCACCAATGGGTGGGCGTTTTGCATCTCTGTTTTACATCCTGATTATTATAAAGTTTATCAGGTATGTGACTTTGCAGGCAAGCTTGGCTGTGGGCAATTTTCTACTCTAAATTTCTGGTTTGGGTAGGTTAGGTGTGAGCTGGTCAGAATTTGGATGGGGGAGAAGAGCTAGCGTGGCAGGGGTCTAGAGCTTTGTCTTCATGTGTAGTTGACATAAACTAGTTCGAGACACCTTTAAACAGGGAACCACCAGCTTTTCTTCCTAATGTCTTCCCCTGGTGCTGTCAGCTCTTGGAGCTGTCTGCTCTGCGTTTGCCTTTCCAGTGCTTGTCAATTGCAGTTCGTGTTTTTCTGCACCTATCCCATTTCCCCTGGAAATTTCTTTTCTGGTAAGATGTGACCTCCATGGTTCCAGCTCATCTTTCTAGTTTTGAAGGCAGAAATGTTCTCTGTGCCCTTCCTTGCCTTTCTTTCAGACCCATGAGAGGGATTCCTGTTTCATCCTGCTTCACTTCTATATCCTTCAGATGAAGCAACATCTTCTAATTTCCTACATGTAGTCCTGGAAAGAAGTTACTTTCTTTGCCTGATAGTGAAATGTTATCAATTTCTGTCCTTGCCCTCACAATTATTAATGTTGTTTATTGTCTCTGACACTTGAGTTGTAGTTTTTTCTCTCCTTTAATCTTTGTTGATTTGTACCTCAATTACTCTGTAGTGAAGGCTTATGAATACCAAGCTCTTCTATTTGTCCCATTTAGGGCTGAGCATTCAAAATTATATTCTCTGAACTTTAACCAGTTATTCACCTCTTCATTGACTGTTTGTCCACTTCAAAAGAAGCCTATTTTCTCACAACCAAATTTAAAACACATGTATATGTCTGATTTTGTGTAATATATAATGTGTATTCAAAAGGTATAATATATAATCTAACATTTACATAATATATATTTATGCAACAACATCACTGAAAAAGACAGCAAAAATTTTAAGTCAAGCAGGAAGGGATCATGGGAGGTTTTATAGTGGGTAGTAAAGGGAAGAGAAAAATATTCTAAGTATATTATGTAATAGAATAGATAGAATAGAAAATATTTTCTAAAAGTGAGAAAAAACCAAGTGGAAGGATAATAAACCCATGTGAAATGAAGGAAGAAGAGGAACTAATGATGGTTAAAAGAGAATGGGGGCAAAGTAAAGGACGAGATGTGGGTAAATTTACAAAAGCTAAAGATTTGTGGGAAAGCCTCTTGGAAATGTACTAATTAGTAAGATACCAATTAGTTGGCTACTTTAAAAATAAAAAAAAATACAAGAGGGATTTTTAATGAGTTACCCAGCATGAATAGACCATGTCACTATATGATGATGTAATTATTAGATGGAAAATCACAGAACAAGACATGTACATCACTCTATGAATTATTGGTCAGTGTCATACCCAAGAGGTCTCCAAAACCACTCCAGATATTTACTCTCTTTGGTTACCACAATAACTACCAGGTAAGACCCTGTTGCTGCAGCATTAAAAAAAATCAATCTAAAATTGATTGGAAACTTCTTCCCTCCTGGCAGCTTTCATGGTGCTTGAAGGTACTCTGCAGGCTGCTGGGGCGGGGGGAGGGAGGATGCCGTCAATTGTCTTACCCACTCCGAACTCTAAAGGCTGCCAGACAAGATGTACCAACTGGAGCCATAGGGGCAGGCCTATGGTGGGGGTAATTAACTGATTTCTAGGTGGATTTGAAGCAGGGTATTTCATCCCTGTCAAAAAACACATGGCTCTGTTAGTCATAGCCCAAGAGTAGAACCTGCTGTTGAAAACAATTCTTTTAAAACATGGTTGCTGGGTAATGTCACCTAAACAGAGACTCATTCTTCATAATGCCATACAGCTATGCAATTAGGGACTTTCAGACCTACTCAAGTATGTTATGACTTAATAAGTCTGTAAAGATAAAATTGTCAACCAAAGGTTGTTGGCAAAACCAAAGAAAGTGGAAGTAGATATTTTTCTTCTTTTTGATTACTTAAAGAATATCTAAAATTGCTTTTGGTCTTGGCAGCCATAGGGAACATTCTATAGTCTGAGAATGATGTCATATTTTCTCGATATAGTGCCCCATGGTTTTAATCCACCAAGATTCCGCTAAAGCTCTTCTGCTTCTCTGTGGTTTGTTGCATGTCTCAATGTCCCATCTCCAGCAGAAGACAAAATTCAAAATGAAATCATCCACACTCAGGACATTGCTTTAATATGTAAAAAAAAACCAACAGTATTTGTTGGAAGATAATTCGCTAAGCTGTGTGCACTGTCTGTCCTTTCCATACCTTTTGCCAGCAGCAGTGACATGGGAAGACACTCAGTCAACTGATTGCCGGAAGGATGATATCTATCTGTTAGGCAAAAGTAGTCATGGCCTCTGAGAGTTGTGATTATAGAGTATAGCTCAGGAAGTGGGTAATTCCATAACTGCACTGTAAGATTAACACATACAGTGGTTGACTGAACTGAATGGGCTGAGTTGTGGGTGTTTAGAGGATCAAGTCAGGGCTTCTGAGATACTTTGAAGATAAAAGTGACGCTAACGAGCAAAAACCTATTATTGAAAATGATCTAATAATTACTGAAATAATTACCCATATCCAGCCAGAGACCCACAATAGGAGCATTGAAGTTCATGGCGTTTCAGAGTGCTGTGTGCTGTTCATCTATACACTGTGAGCAATAACACAAATCACATCCCCCAAAGCAGAGCCACTCTGCTCCATCCTCAGGGCTCAAGGTTTCTCTGCCTCCTGGGGATCAAGTAGCAGCGAAGAACAGATGCACTGGCTTTGGCTGTTGGGAGACCAAGAGGGAAATGGGCAGGCCAGCTCCTCCTAGTTATTTTGTCTTTGTTGTCTCTCCAACAGTAGATGAATTTCTCCAACAAACCAGCTACTATCTTTGTGTTAAACTGACAGATTGTTTTGATGTCATTAAACACAGATAAACAAACTGGAGCCAAACTGGTAGCTATGTTTCACAAAATGTTCCAAAACACCTGCAAGAAATTCTGAAATACAGACTTTAATCTAGCTTTGCTCCAGGTCCTCACTGACTTCTTCATGAAGTGTTTCTGGCTACAGCAAGTTTGGCATGTACTGTAGGTCCTGTTCCAGTCAGAGGGAGACTCAGCTCTTACTCTCAAAACAGAGACTCAATTACAGCTGAGATGCCACTCATAACAGGGCAGGTATGAAATGAAGATATAGGCATGCCTAGGTGTAGAACAGTCTAGAATTGAGAGGCAAGGCCTGTAAGTGATCAAATAGTAATCATATAATCATGAAGCTGGGTGTTCACATTCAGTTTCTTGTCCCCAAGGAGCTTGAAGTTTCAAACTCATTTTATGGAAGGCGAATAGATTCTACCTTATATAATGTAACATTATAGTGATTGGCCCAAAAGAAATTTTAATCAATTAAGAAAAAATCTGTCGATTGTATGTTGGGATGCCCAATAGGAGATATTCATTGTACTCTTGGTTGGAGGGAGAATCACTTAAGAGATTCAAGCACACATCTGGGCATTTCTGCGGCATTCATTGAGGGTGAAGACACACTCTGAATGTGGGTGGCACCATTGCGAGGACTGTGGGCCTGAATAGAGAAAAAAAAGGGAAGAGGAGAAAGGCAGAGAAATGTGAACTAAGACAGTCGGTTACGCTTTCTCTGCTATGATGGACTGAACCCACTGCAAGCAAGAGCTACAACAAACCCTTCCTCCTTTATGCTGTTTCAGTTCAGTATTAGGATCTCAGCAAAATAAATGTAACTAGTATAAGAAGGAAAGTATTACGCTTAGGTTTTCCTTCTCAGTCCAATTCTTCCCCCAACCATCCTCCTGAATTAACTACTTAGGAACAAATCCAGGACTGAATGGAGGTTGGTATCAGTAGCTGCCTCTCTCTGAGACACCTGGAAAATTTATGTTGACATGCATCAGACTCATCTGATACCCAAGAGTCATTACACCCTTCCTCTTCCCTTCATCCTTCCAGGAACACAGGGATGGACATCACTTCTAGGCTCTTTCCATCTCCCCGCAAATGGTCATCAGTCAACAGATGTACACATAATCAGTGGGCACTCAACACTAAGTGAGAGAAAGAGTCGTGGAGAGGAGACGAAGAAGGGAGTACTAATGACTTCCTTAAAAGATGGACATTTCAGTTAATAGGCCTAGGATAGAGTCTCATTTATGCCATCAAGAACCAGTGATAGGACTTTCTATACAGGTAGAAAACAACAGTATCTTTTATTTTTGGCCTATATAATTAATATAAAAGCAGAATGAGATAATACTTTAATTTATAAATATTGGTTTTGGTGCATTATTTTTATCGTATTTGGGTATAGGAATTGCAAAGACCATGAAGATGGTTCTATTTATTCCTGCATTTCCTAAGCCTAGCAACAGGGATTTAGAGGCAAGAAAACAGTTTATTCTAGTTAAATGAATGAACATATATGCTGATATTTTTGTGGGAAATTTGCAGGATGATGAAATGTGGACTTCCAGGATACTTGGTGCAAGGGATTCCCAGCTTTTTATGTTGACAGATGAGGCCTCTGAAAACACCTCTCTGCCTTTTTATTGTTCTTGCTTAGATTAGTGAAGGAAGAAGAAAGGTTCACTGGAAACTTGAATAGTGAATAAACTGATAACAAAGAATACCTGTAAAGACCACCTCTCAATAGCTCTGCTCTTCAGGATTCCTATCTCCCACCCAAACCGTGTTGAGTAAGTGTGTGGATGGCAGTCAGCAAATCTCTACAACTTCCCAGGTTCTTCTCATTGTTCTCCGTGGCCGCAGCACTTGTTTT
>LOEQ01002223.1:33268-53140 GCA_001685075.1 Bramus lutescens | reverse complement strand
CCCCAATGGGCTGGTATCTTAGTGGCTATTGGCTGAAGGAGCAGAAGGAGCTCCCGCAACACTTATAGATTTGTCAGTTAACACTTGTATGCCCTTATTTAAGTCATGCTTATGTAAGTAAGGGGCGGATCATTGACTGATGTATTTGAGGTGCCATGCCTGGGGAATCCAGTTTGTGAACAGACGTCTGAGTTTTATATGAGTGAGTGTTGAGAGAAGAGACCCACAATTCTTCACCTGCTTCTTCTAGATTCATTAAATTTTGTATGTGCAAAATTAACAGTGCACAACAACTAAAAATATAGACATATGTGAAAATAAACAGTGGATGCCCCATTGCCATTCTTTCACCTAAAACCTGAAGAATTTTCTAGATATAATCATAACTAAAAGATAGCATGTATCCTCACAAAATTTTCTAGTTTAGATACATAAATAAAGTTAAAGGCACTCAACTCACCCATCATTGTGGGAAAAAAGTAAACTGATAAAACTCCTTCTTAAATCAGTAGGTGATACCAATTTATCTTACTCTATAATAGTGAAATGAAAACATTGTTCAGCCAGTTGTGTTGATTTCTTAGATTGTATTCATCAAAGTTTTGGAATAGTTTTTAGGTAAATTGGATTTATGAAATTAATAATTATTGTACTTCAAAAGTTACCAACTGGAAATGGGGATGAAAATCTATAGAATGTCAGAAGATATTGGCAACTCCCAGTCTCCTAGGAGACTGTGCGAGTGGTGTGAACTACTCTTAGACCTCAACAATCAATATGTAAATTAATTTGAAAGTTGGCAAAACATATGAATGAATATTTCCTTGTACTATTTATTAGACCAAAGTAACAGCTAAGAATCTACTCGATATCATTAAACTTTGAAGGTAAATTTAACTAAAAAACAAAAAGCAAAACTACTTCATATTCATATTCATTGGGATGGCTATAATTTGTTCTTTTAACAAATAATTTAGATTTTGGTTCATTGTGACCCTTTCTTTGATAAAATGTGCAACATGGGAAAATTGCTGCATACATTTTTTTTTCTGAGACAGGGTTTCTCTGTAGCTTTGGAGCCTGTGCTGGAACCCTGGACACTGTAGACCAGGCTGGCCTTGAACTCACAGAGATCTGCCTACCTCTGCCTCCTGAGTGCTGGGATTAAAGGCATGCACCACCACTGCCCAGCTGATGCATATATATTGAGTCCATGGCAGTTATTTTTAAATTAAGGAAAATAAAAAGGTCACATGATGTAGGATTCTGCAATATGGCTGGTTTTGGAGAAGATTTTTACTAATTCAAGGAGAATTGTCTTCTACTCATGCTCTCATGCCCCACATAAAAACTTAGGTGTTCGATAAAAATGTGCTATGAAAGCTCACATCCTATCCTTTCTCTCTCATATACAATAAAACCTATTTTTAATACTATTCTAGTTACACCTTTTAAAAATTACATTCAAGATTTACATGATACTTGGGTATACTCAAAGAAAATATACATAAATTAATCTATCCATCAAGTCATGTGTTAATCTAGTAGATTATAGCGGAATCATTGAGATTATATGAATGAAGACAATAACTTTTCCCTACATCAAGAACCAATAGTTTTCCAGGCATTGGTAGAGCCCTCAGTGATTGATTATTGACAAGCTTAGACTTGTGGACAGCTGCAGCTTTTGTGAGTGTACAGTTACAATGACTGTGTTTTAATCTGAGGGTAGCATTCAGGGATGGGGGGGTGGGGTGATGCCTCGAGAGATGGCTTGGCAGCTAAGAATACTTGCTTCTCTTACAAGAAACTAGGGTTAAGTTCCTAGTGTCCACATGGTGGCTCACCACCATCTGTAACCCCAGTCTTACAGTAGCCAATAATATCTTCTGACTCTGCAGACACTGCATCCAGGAAAGTATTATTTTCGCAGCCATTCTCCCTATCATGTGACTTTTACACACTTTCTGTCTCTTCTCCTACATGTCCTTGAGTATTAGAAGGGATGCTACTAATGTTCTGTTTAGGGCTGAAAACTCATCAGTCACTCACTCCTACCCCTTTGATCAGCATTGAGTTTTTCCTTTCACTGCTGTTTGCTGCAGTTTTTTTTTCTTTTTTGATCAAGACTGACTGAGAGTAGTGTTTGTCTATGATTACAAACAAAAATATTCAGAGGTCAATTTGACACCATAAATTAATGATACTGCAATATTAAGTGCCCTCGCCTCAGGACTATGGGTGTGTGCATGTGTCCCCTGAATGCTTGGCAGCTGAGTAAGACACATATTCATGCAGAAAGGTACTGAGCAGACTCTGCTACTCTTCCTGTAGAACTTCATAAATAAGAGCCACACAGTCAATCATCTGCAGGATGCCCATGGGTTGCTCATTTTGCATATGACCATCTTTATCTAAGGCATTACATGCACACAATATTCTCAACGGATTCCTACTGTCCAAGTCATGTTTGCCGAATCATCATTTATACACTTCTCCAACCTCACCACCCTCCTTATAAAAGCATACATATTCTTTATACAGGAAATCTTCTGTTTTGATTATGCGTATGATGTTAGGCTTTAGAAGACTGAGGTGACATTTATGTTTTAGGATGAGCGGGCTGCATCCTGCCACCCAGCTACCTTAGACCCAGAAATAAGCACACAGAAATTGTATTAATTAAATTACTGCCTAGCTCATTTGTTCTAGCCTCTTACTGATTAACTCTCACACCTTGAGCTAACCCATTTCTAATAATCTGTATGTTACCACAAGGTCGTGGCTTACCAGGAAAGATTCAGCAAGTCTGACCTGGCATCTCCATGGCGGCTCTCTATATCTGCTGCTTTCTTCCTCCCAGAATACAGTTCTGTCTTCTCTGCCTATCTAAGTTTTGCCCTATCAGGCTAAGCAGTTTCTTTATTGATTAACCAATGAAAGCAACACAAATACAGAAGGACCTCCTATACCACATTTACACCCAACAGTGGACTGTACAGTAAGACTGATATACAGAGTGTTACTCTCTCAGAAAGAAACAGATTTTCTCTTCCTTCAACAGGTACCAGTTGTAAATAGTTTCTTGATTAGAAACTATTCTTTATGTCAACTTCCCCTTCTACATACTATGATTTTTGTCTGGCTAGAGCTTAAGCAGGTTTTGTGTGCACTGTCACAGTCTCTGTGAGTTCATGTGTACATTGACCCTGTTATGTCTAGAAGATGCAGTTTCCTTGGGGTTGATCATCATCTCTGGCTCTTATAGTCTTCCTTCTCCCTCTTTTAAATAAGTCTCTGATCCTCTAGGGAAGGGGTATTTAAAAGACATCCCATTTAAGACTGACTGCTCCAATATCTCTCACTCTTTGCATACTGTCCAGTTGTGGGTTTCTGTGTTAGCTATCATCTCCTTCAAGAAGAAACTTTTCTTATGAGATTGAGCAATGTACCCACCTATGGTATAGCAACATTTTTGCTAGGAGTCATTTTATTGCTATGTTCATTTAGCAGGATAATAATGTTACATTTCCCTCTAGAACCCATAACCTACCTTGTCTCAGGTTCTTGGCTTCATTAACAGTGTCAGATGTGGGTTATATCACATGGAGTGGGCATTATATCCAATCAAAAAGTGGTTGGCCATTCCTATAACACTATGCCATTATTGTATCAATATATCTTGTAGTCAGGATGCTGTTGCCATTGTGGTGTTTCAGGATTTATAACTGTGAGGATTGATTAGTACTTTTTTCCTCCAGTAGTGTGTATAGTACACCCCAGCATCATGAATGCTAGTCAGTAGGGGTGAAGCCTCTTGTTGAGAACCAGATCAATTTTTCCATATTGATGAACATGGTGTCTTCAGAAATAGGACCTTCCTGTCAAGTTGTGTTCCCAGAAGAAAGAGAATAATTCAATTCATCCTAAGTAGAGTATTTTTCATTTAGCTTTAAGTGGAACCTAAATATTAATATCTACAATATGGAAACAATGCATGTTATAACATAACTGTGATCCATCATCAACTTTCCAATAACTAGGTGTGATCATGGTACAAGGGAACACATCATAGCTGATCTATGTTACACTGAGAAGTGTAGACATACTGAGCAAATGGAGAAAGAGTTATCTAATTAGAATGAATAGTCAGAGAATGCACTTCAGAGAAGATGGATTTACTGCATCTGCATGATGGAACTTGCTATAATGGAGATGGTTTATTGAGAGATAATGGATGCCTATATACTTGAATGGTTGGTTGAAAGATGTAGATAGCATCACCCAGTTAAGAGTCTAGGTATTGCAGGATAATGACCCCTCCAGTATCACCATCATTAGGAAACCACTCTTGCTAACAATTAGCATATCTATGTATAAACTCATGCATTCATTCAAACTTACATTCTCAGAAACGTCTTTCATTTAACACCAGGGGAAAGACAAGTTTAAGCCACAAACTGTGTGTCCAAGAATGGCTTTCTATAAAAGGAAAAAAGAATGAATTCCCCCAAGGTCTCTTTCCTTACCAAGGGCAAAGTATTCCAGTGTGGGATTATGCCACATGTTTCCATTCGAGCAGATGGCAGAAAGGTTCGTCAGCAATGTGGAACTCGTTAAGGACGAAGGCCTTGCTGATAGAGATCAAGAAGGCAGCTCAAATTTACTTAGTGGTGAGATGGTTTGTAATCCACTCTTGCTAGTGAACATAATGCCTTTGTAATTACTTGTAAGCCAATTGAGAGCCTTCAGAACCAGCTCATGGGAAAAGGTTCTTGATCTGCTGTGTAGGCATTGACTGAACAGTCCAGAAAATATGCCCAGTTCTTTCCTGAGATATCAAATAATTTTTCACATGTAAATCACCTTTTGCTATATTGATTATAAAACAGTATTTTGTCTACTATAAGGAGGGGGAATGGAAACCAGTAAAAGGTTATTTTCATGAAAGGAATTGATGGATAACATCAGGTTAGATTATCAGTGAAATCTGGACATTAGTCTCCAGAAGCCCAAAGGCTATGTTGTATAGGAGGGCACATTCAGATTTACTATAGTAATTCATAACTCCCAACTACAGTGGCTGACACAAGACAGGTTAATTTTTGACATATAAAGTTCACAGGACAAAGTTTTCCACAGTAGCAATCCTCCATGACTTGACTGAACAGCCCAAGTTAGTTGAAACTTTTTATTTTTATTATTATTTTTCAATTTTTTGAGAGAGTCCTGTTATTTGTCTCAGGATGGCTTGGGGCTTCCACTGTAGCCCACGCTAGCCTCAAAGAGGGTAATAGGCATGGACCACAATGCTCAGATTCAGACATTCTGAAACTTAGCATCTCTACATCACACACTTACACAATCTTCATGCAGGGAGGTGGAGTGCTGGGTGGTCCTGGATATGCCATGGGCAATTGACAGTTAAGCCCCAAAGTGGTTCACATCTGTTCTGTCCACAACCTTTTGGAAAAGAGCTAGGCTCCATCCTTCTTCAAGCTGAGCTTAGAAGTTTAATCCTTTTGTATATTAAGAAAAGGAAGAAAATGGATAATAGCAAGTATTCAAGGTTTGTTTTAATGTAGATTGTTTAAAAACTGCAAAGTAACTTTATACATCAAGGATTAATACATTTTAAAGATGAAAGGGCATATAGATTAGGCACCAAGAACATTGGTTTGGAGGAGACAGCCTTTAATTTTATTCATATTGCAATCATGGGCCCAGACAAGTTTGAATCCCTAAACGTATGTAACTTTTTGTTAATTTAAGATGATTTCATGCCATATAGCTTGAGGCTTAAATGCAGGAAATAAAATGGTTACTTTGCTTCTGACACAGTGCTCTAAACTTTATTTCTATTATCAGCAGAAAAATGATTGTCAGTGGTTAAGAAATTGATGTCTAAAGCAGAGATACTTTATCTGAACTATTTTGGGGGAAGCTATTGACTCAGAAAACAAACGTCTTTCAACCTAGGCAAATGTTCCTCATGTTGATAGGTGAATTTGTAGTTTAACTCTCAGGCTGTGCTGCTTCTGTGGTGACATGTTTGTCTCAGGTTTGTATGTTCCAAGACCACAGTTCTCGTGTACCCTTATTTAAATGATCATGTATTCTTAGAAAGCCTGGAGACAGCTCAGTGTGCAGCCTCTCTCTCTATCCATTTAGCCTTCCCATCAGAGTCCAATTGTGTCTATATAGAAACCACAGGTTTAATCACAGTTCCTTAAGCATCTAGCCTGGAAAATGTGGAGCATCATGTATATTTCAGGAGACTTGGACTCTTGTTATTTTGTCAGCTAGGACTTTCATGATTTTAGGCAATTTGTAAATTGTCAACTACAAAACATGGATTAGCAGGGGATCTGCGCCATGAATTACTGACAGTAGAGATATCTGTCCTTACTTTTCAGAGGCAGAGAATCAAATAAAGACCTGAAGACATCTTGAAATATCCTTAACAATGAAATGCTGGTTACTGATGTTGCTGCACTGACTTAGGAACAGATAAGTGGTTTACCTGGCATAGAAACACACAGCACAGAAATGTACATCAGTGTGATACTCATGGGTTTGTTTGGAATTGAAGGACCCATACTGGCAACTCTTAGTGGTTTGGAAGTTCTAAAACATTTAGAGACTGACACATCTTTCTGTGACCCAGTTGGAATGTGCTCTCTGCAATCCAGATTGCCACTTTTGAAGCATAGGAGAAATACACATCTCATAACTGGGTCTGCTCCTTTTAGTCAAAAATTCTTCAGCACATGATAGCATGATGGCAAAGGTTGGGAGTTAGGCAGCACTATTTCTGGTTATTTTGAACAATGATACAATAAATACACAGTTGCAGATGGCTCTTCAGGGCACTAATTTCAGTCCCTTTAGACATGTGCCCAGTGAGCTTGCTTGGCCAGATCATAGTTCTCAGTCTTGCTTTCTGACGAGGTACCAGCTGTTTCCCATGACGACTGTATCAACAGTTTGTGTAAGACAGGGTTTTATTTTCCTTGAAGTCTTAGTAAATGTTATCTGCAAAACTAAACCAGTTAATGTTGATGTTTCTTTTCATAGAAAGGGAAGATAAGAAAAGGTGAGAGTATTACACTGGCCCTACCTTTCAATTTAATTCTCTCCTCTTTTTCCTGCATTCTTGTTCTTTGTGATAGGGTCATATGTCTCTCAGGCTGGATTTAACCTTGATATATAGCTTAACGTAACTTAATGAACTTCTGTTCCTTCTGCCTCCAGAGTACCTGAATTACAGGGTTACATCAAGACATTTAGTTTATTTGAGGGTGGAACCCTAGAATTCTTGCATGCGTGGTTAAAACTTGAAATCTTCAGCTTTAAGTTTGAATTCTTTACTAGGCCATATGTCTATCTTTTCTTTGATATTGAAAATGTATTCTGGTTTCCTAAAAGCATTTGTTATCTTAGTTTTCAAATTTAATATTACAGACCAATTTTTGACATTAAGTAAATGCAGAAAAAACTCTACTATTGCTATATTCTTATTGTATCTTTCCTTGACTAACTTTCTAATTCATTTGATCATTTTATTAGTGTTTCAAAGAGTAAGCTTTGGAAATAGTTCTTTTCTCTTTTTTTCTGCCTTAAGGAAGTTGTAGAAGGTCAATTGATGCACAAAAATAAGAAATATGTGTGCATATTTATGTATGTATATATACACACAGGGATAGTTTTTCTCTCTGTCTTTCTTACTATAAACACACATATATACTCACAAATGTTTGCAAATGTGTATGTCCCTGTAAATATCCTTTTTATTGACACCTACAAATGTTATATGTGATAATTTCAGACTCCTTTTTCATTAATCTTAATTTCAGGATCCTAGGCATTTCCATTTCTGTGAGCTCACTCGTATGTTTAAATATGGTTCTCTTGATAGTGTGTTAATTACGACAAAAGGTTCTGGAGTCTCTTGATCAGGTGAGACTGAGTACTATTTTACTTCTTAGAGTTTATAATGATAGTTTTTTTTTTGTACCAAGAGTGGAGAAACAATGTAGAACTACAAAAGTTTCTGGACATAATATGATGCCCAAGGCAGTGGAGCAGAAAGAGAATTTACAGCCAGGAATGTTCATTTATGACTTTTCCTAATGATCACTGTAAATCAGAGTCAAGTGGGTTCTTCCTTCCCGTTTCTTCATTTGTGAACTGAGAATGAGATCGTCTCTGTTGCTCATCATATGAGGGTAAAATAAGAAGGTCAGGGAAGATGGTTGTAAATAGAGGAGCTTATTTTTTTATTTTTTTTTTTTAGAACACAGCATACAAAAGTTTCTAGCTATCCAGTGTTTGGAGTTGTAGATAATGGGATGTAATTTAGTCATATGTACATAAATCACTGAGGACTAATTTCCCTTGTCGCTTTGTAGGTGTGCTCTATAAGTTCTTTAGATCTTTACCGTCTAATAAAATTATCATGTTTAGAACATGTGCTGAACACATTAATGTTAAATTATGTGACATCAAAGGGCCAATGCTTATAAAATGCTTATGAACTGAGGTGGAAGGAATAAGGAACTTGCATGAAGGCCATCTGTATGATCTGTAAGGTTTCAATCTTAGCCCCTTTATCTATGCACTGTGTCAGGGTCCCATCTTTTATAGATTCTGCCACATCCATACCGCTATATACTGGTGTTTGTCTTCTTTCCCTGTCTCTATTATCAATTTATTATTATTAATAAAACAATATGCATACACTGAATAAAGGAATGCAGAACTCATCCTTACACATAAGGTCAACTTCTAAGGAATAGGTATCTTGACTCAATGACCCTACTTCTAATAATAAAACATCTTAAAACTAGACTCTCTTCTGTGAGATGATGTGGGTTACTGTAATTACCTATTCTTTTCTGTTGCTTAGAAGTATTTTCTAGACTTGGATATATCATTATTCCTGTGCACTTCTGATGTTACAATTTTTATATAGCATTATAAAGTATTTTTTCTTAACAATAACACAAATAAATCATACATATAAGTTGTCATCTTTTCAGACTGCTGGACTATATCTCACAGGAAGCTTAAGTGTTATCCAGGGCACTGGACATGCTTGTCTTATGCCTTCACTTGTACTATGATGAAACTTCCAAGCACAAGTTCATGGGCTATTTATTGTTCTTTTTGGTCTGTGAAGGGAAGGTCACAAAAATTTAGACTTACATCTCTTTAATGAAAAGTAAGACAATGATATTTGAAAATACAAGCTAAAAGTTTCAATATCCATTTAGACACCATCCCGATAAATATTGCCCATTTACTAATTCAAGACAATGGTGGATCATTGATCTCTGAAAATATATTTGAAAATTCTCAAAGTTTAGGATTTTCACCAGTAAACTCTTACTTGATTTACTTGCAAAGATATAATTCTTTCTTCTGTAATTAATTTTATTTATTTTTATTTCTATTTCTATTATTATTATTATTATTATTATTATTATTGTTAATATGGATTTTGAGAAAGGGTTTCTCTGTAGCTTTTGAGCCCGTCCTGGAACTAGCTCTTGTTTCATGTGTACCAGTGTTTTTCCTTGTGTGTCTGTGTGAGGTTGTCAGATTCTCTGGAACTAGAGGTACAGACAGTTGCAAGCCGCCATGTGAGTGCTGGAAATTGAACCCAGGTCTTCTGGAAGAGCAGCCAGTGCTCTTGACTGCTGAGCCATCTCTCCAGATTCATGTAATTCTTTCCTGCATGACATTTTCTGTTTATTTTCCCTCTAAAAATTCAACAGCTGTATGTATATTCATGATATATTATGGTTGGTTTTAAATGATACTTTCATTTAAGTATATCATACACTTTTATAATATTGACCCCCATATTTCCTCTTTTCTTCCTCTCTTGCTAGTCTCATTTCTGCTTCCTTTAATGTCATGTACAGGTGTAAATGATTTTATGTATCTTTATAAAATACCATTTGTCTCTGCATCTGGATTGCTTTAATTAAGTTTGATGGTATCTATTTATATCTATTTTTCTTGCCAATGGCATAATTTCATTCTTTTGTATGGCTGAATAAAATTCCATGGTGTGTGTATACCACATTTTTATCAGTTCATCTATTGGATTACACCTAGGTTGATTCAATACATTGGCCATTTTGAATAGAGCCTCAGTACACATGGACTTGTAATTATTTCTACAGTAGGATATAAAGTACCTTGGGTGTATGCCCAGGAGCAGTATAGTTAAGTCATGGTAGTTCTTTTTAGTGTATAGAATGGCTAGACTTTTTCAGAGTGTCAAGTCTGTCTTACCTGTTCATTAACAACAAACAAAACTTTCTTTTCCTAAACCTTGCAGCATTTGTTACTTGTTTTCTTGCTAATAGCCTGAAACCTTCTTTATTACGGGAGTAATCAAGATCCTCAATGTAGTTTTATGCATATTTTTGATATTAGACTTTTGTCAAATGTGTAGCTAGCAAATATTTCCTCCATTCTGCGGATTGTTTTTTAATTCAATTGTTCTGTTCACTGAATAAAATATTTTGAATTTTATACAAGCTCATTTGTCTACGCTTGTTTTTATTTCATGAATCACTGGAGTCCTTTCAGCAAGTTCATGGATATGTCTGTAATTTGACATTTTTTCGCCTGATAATTACTGTGTCTTTATCTAGTCTTGGTGTTAGGGTAATGTTGGTGCCCTAAAATGACTTTGTTAGCTTTCTTTTCTTTACTATTTTATAGAATAATTTATAGAACATAGATCTTATTTATTTTTCTTTGATTCTTATAGAATTCAGCACTGAGTCTATCAGAGTATGGACTTTTGTTGTTAAGAGACTTTTTATTATTGTTTTGATCTCACTGACTTTTATAGATGTGTTTAACTTGTTTCCATGTTTTTGGTTTTAATTTTGATAGGATGTGTGTATCTAGAAGTTTATATGATTCTTCTAGATTTTTCAGCTTATTGGAATGTTTATCTCTCCCAAGTTGCATTGATATCTTTTTAATGTCTCTGTTCTCATCTTTAATGTTGTTAAATTGGGTCATATTTCTCTGTTGTATTAAGTTTGACTAATATGGGGTCAATATATTTATTATGTCAAAAAACTAACTCTTGAGTTCACTGATTATTTGCAGTTTTCATTTCCAACTTGATCTTGAATACAATGTGAATTTGTTTTTCAAGGACCACAGTATATACCAACATGTTCTGCTGCTTTACTTTTGGCTTCTTTTTTTTTTCAGTCAAGCATTCACAATTATAAAATTCCTTCTTAGAATCACTTCAAGTCTATGCTATTGGCTCTGGAGTCTCCTGCTTTCATTTCACATGATTGAAGAAATTAAAATTTTTCCTTTCTTTGATACATTCATCCTTTAATGGTACAGTGTTTAGACTCTATTGTTTATATATTTTCTACATTACCTTTCACTACTGATTTCTAGTTTTATCCCAGTGTGGTCAGATCAACTCAATTTTCTTAAAAATTTAAACTTGTTTTCTACCTCTTATGTGACATGTTTTAAGAAAGTTCCACACTGTTCTGAGAAGAATGTGACTTCTACAGTGTTTGAATGGAATATGCTGTAGGTGTCTGTTAAGGCCATTTGATCTATAATGACATTTAACTCAGATGTTTGTTTTCATCTGGATGATCTACTTATGGATGTGAATGGGGTATTCGAATGACCTGTTATTTTTATGAGGTCAATTTGTGATTGTGTTCAGTATTGTTTGCTTTATGTAACTGAGCATATGTGTATTTATAGAATGATTGTTATGTATATGTTGAGAATTGTTATATCCTCTTGATTGATTGCTGTCTTAATCAGTATGAAAAGGCTTTCTTTATCTCTTTTGACAATTTTGGTTTGAAGTCTGCTTTTTTAAATATTGGTATAGCTGTATCAGCTCTCTTCCTAGCTCTGTTCTCTTGGAATACCTTTTTCTGTTCTTCTTCCCCTCAGAGTTTGTTCATATTTTCCTGAGATGTCTGTTGTTTTGCAGGTGACATATAGGTGAATACTGTAGGCAGAGGTTGCTCATTTGTTTCTTGGCCACTCAGACCTGAATCATCACACAGAAACTGTGTTATTTACAATACACCTTGGCCAATAGCTTAGGCTTCTGATTAGCTAATTCTTACATCTTAAATTAACCCATTCCGATTAGTTTATATTTTACCGTGAGGCTCATGCAGATAAGGTTCTGGGGTGTCTGTCTCCTTTAGCTGCTACATGGCATTTCCCTGACTCTGCCTTCCTTACTCCTCTGTCTCTACTTGGAATTCCTGCCTTGCTCTATTATGTGCTGCCATAGGCCCAAAGCAGATTCTTTTTTTTTTTGAATTTGAGAGAACAATTTGTTATAATGAACCAGAAATACAAGATTCCACTGAAACTGAACAGCTGACAAAACATAGTTGAAATTAAATCTTCAAGAGGGTCAAATAAAGGCAGTTATGTGTATTAGACCAAGATTGGTTCTGGACATAGGTAACTACATTTCAGCATGAGTAGCATATGACCCCTTCCCAGCAGTTAGTTTGTAAACAGTCTCCCACCCTTGTATCTTCTGCCATATCAAATGGCTTCTTCTATACTAAATGTGTACAGGCCTCTGGGACATGACACAAAGCCAAAAAACCTTTAAAATCTTATTTTAGGGTGTAAATTGTAAATTGTACATATCCACCTCAGCAAGTCAGCTGCCACTTATGCAACGTCAATGACCAAACCAAGTGGCTAACTCATGTAAGCCTTTCCTGGCCCAGTAGCAGTATCAACATTTCCAAATTACCACCTTCACCATCAACCTAGCAGACACACACCTTTATAAAGTTTTAGCTATGACCAGAAAGCTTTTAAGGAAGATGTAGAACTCTATGCCAGAGACCACACATTAGCGAGAACACTGGCTCCTTCTGGGAACTTTTTCTAGGATCATAAAAATGAACAGAAGAAATATTAAAATAACAGCATACGTGGCAGGTGGAGCAGACTGGAAAAAGGTTCTACACACAAAGCCACCGCATTCCCATTGAAACAGAAGTCTGGGTGACTGGATAAACAACAAAAGAAGCTCAACAAAATCAAAGGAAAATAGGGTTTCATGTAACACAGTATCAAAAAGTAGACAGAACAGACTAAATGCCCCAATTGGTAGCAGGCTAGTCCACAACCTATTGTGATAGGTCCTTCCAGCATCAATCAGATTTCTTCTCATATTTTCTCAAGGTTTTTTTTCCTAACCAAGTGTAGCTTTAGTTTTTTTCTTTTTTTTACTTTATTTAAATATTAAAAATTTCCACCTCCTCCCCTCCTCCCATTTCCCTCACTCCCAATCCCTCTCCAGGCCAAAGGTCCTCCCCCTTCCAACCAGGTCTAGGAAGGTGAGCATCCAAACAGACTAGGCTCCCACANAAGGTGAGCATCCAAACACACTAGGCTCCCACATAGCCAGTACATGCAGCAGAATCAAAACCCAATTCCATTGTCCTTGGCTTCTCAGTCAGCTCTCCTTGTCAGCCACATTCAGAGAGACCAGTTTGATCACATGCTCCATCAGTCCTTTAGTGCAGTGCTTTTCTTCATTATAGTATGCATATTGATTATTTTCCAATCAAAGCCTTTCTTTGTTATTTCTAAATTTTTTTTCCTCCTCTCCAGCAGCCAGGTGTCACAGTCACCTCCAACACTCTTCTGGTTCCACAGTAGTGGCCAGTATCACTCTAGAGAGGTGATTCTTGCACTGCTCCTTTTAATTTCCTTTACTTCTACACTATCCCTTCCATTAAACACTTTCTCAGACACATTACTTATTCCCTGATACTCTTCTCTCTGAGGCACTCTAGCCTCTGTAACTTTCTCTTCATGTCTGGACCTGAATGGATAGTGAAAGATAGGGTTAATGCGGGGATACTTTCTTGGGACTCAGGATCATATGGTGTATACCTCCTGAAGGTCTCCTGGCAGCACTTCAAAAAACACTTTTTGGCTTTTATCTATTGTCAGTCTTACATTATAAACCTTACTTAAAATTTCCATTAATTTTGCTGCTGCCTTGATACCCACCAATAGAGTCTGAGGATAGATCGGGAGGCTCCCCCTACCTTCAGCCATGTTGTACTCACACACCAGGTGAATTGATGGAAAAGCTATATCTTTGAGAGCCTCTGTAACTGTGGGCTCTCTTCTAGTAGGGCATGGAACCAATTTCTGAGTCTCAGTCAGTGTCCAGTCTCTTCTGTTGTGAAGAGGACTTGCAAAAGCTGCTGACAATTGTCCCGTGTGGGTTGTTGGGGGCAAAGAATTGTGTAAAAGAGGATAAGCAGTTACTTGGGTGAGTGGCTGGCTGGGCTGGTGGCAGGGCAAGCTGCAGGATGGCCATAGGATTGGGAGTGGACAGCTGGTCTGGTGGCAAAACCAGCTATTGGGTTGACACACCAGGGACTGCAGTGGGGAGGGAGAAAGATGTCCTCCTCCATATTCCCTCCTTGGAGGATCTCCAGCTTAGGGGCTGAATGAATCTTGGCAAACACTCCTTTTCCCCACTCTCCTGTTCCTCATCTGCCAATCCTAAACTGAGGAGCTGCACCTAGTTTGTGGATGTGAGGCATTTTGGTCTGGGGTACATAGATGTAAAGTGAATATTGGGTGCTCCTCCTCTGCTGCCACCAGGAACTTAACCTGCTGAGGAAAGAAGGATTCAATCCAGGAAGGGGGTCCTCCATCAAGTCACTCCAGACCACTATGTAGGATACTTGGTTTGGGTTCCCCATTCACTGTCTGAAAACAATTTCCTCCATTACTTTTATGTGGGCCAGGTCAAAACTTCCCTCAGAGGGCCAATCAATATTATGTGGTACTCACACCAATCTGAAAAAGGTGATAAGTTTAGACATTTCAATCAGAACTGAAAGATTGTGAGCATGTGTTTTTACATCCAGATAGTGAGCAAAGAATAAGTACAAAGGAGAAGTCATCTGTCCTATAGAATTCATCACACTCAAAAACACAAACACAAACACAGAAACCACAGGAGACCAAGGGCACAGGAATAAAGTTTGTCCCAATGAGAGTGGAGGCAGAGTGTCAAATAGAAGGATAGTTTGTCACCATGCCATGGGAATGCCCAACTCATGTCAGTGTGCCCAAACACCCTCCATACCTGAGACTCTCCATCCTCACTGCTGGGGTCTGAAATGTCTTTCAGACTCCCGTGATCATGGATGTCCAGCATGTCCACCCTAAACACAATGACCTATTCAGTTGCACCACAAAAAGCAGAAGAAAAGGAAGTGAGTGCAGATGAACAGAGCAGAGTCACATACATTTACGAGCTAGTTGAGATCCTGTGGTCTGGGTCTGGGGGGTTCATGGGATTGTGCAATTTCCCAAATAGTGCAGCAAATGTTATGCCCTCATCGCAGAACCGCCAATAAGACCACAGAGCCGATTTCAGAAGTAAATACACAAGGGTTTTTGTTTGGCAATCTTGAGCCTAGAATGCAGTCCTATTACACATTAATGCAGCAGATAGAGGGAACTCAGTAGAGGGTAAGTTTTTAAAGCAAAAAAAATACAAACAGCAGGTTACATGTCTTGAAATTTCAGGATTGTGACAGGGGTATGGAGTAAGGTATATTTTTTAATTATTGGTCAAACTATAGTAATGAAACCACTGCTGATAGGATATCTGCAAGAATCCATGAACTACTGACAGGCTGTCTGTAGAAACATGCTAAACTTCTTACATTTTATTGCCCTGTCTTCTAATTGGCTATATTCAGGGTATTTGCTCAAATTTCACTGCTGCACTACATTTCATATTTTTCTTCTGAAAATAAGTTTGACACCCCAGTCACTAGATGGCTTATTCAGGATGGAATCTGTGAGGCTAATTAGGTTTTCCTAGGTCCTCACATTACAGTATTAACTCTGGAAGCCTTTCATCATGAAAGACCAGTTCAAGCTCCTTATCCTTCATCACTTGGAGTCCTTTCTAGAGTTTCCAAACAATCCAGAAAATATACACTGCATTATCTTCCCAACAAACCCAACAAAGTCCCTTATTTCAGAAATCTTCCTAAACTCTCTCAATCCACCATACCACCCACAATCTGATCTCATCTGTTCTCATCCCTATCCAATACCAGTACACCTGAAAAACACCTTCTGTTTCCTGGAACCCCCCTGAAGCCTTCCCTGTGTCTACGTTTTTTTTTTTTTTGATTCATTTTGTATTTCAGTCTGCTTATATGGAAGAGTATATTGATTGATTTTAGTATGATGAACCATGCATACATTTCTAGTATGAAGCCTACTTGAGCAGCATCAATAACCTTTTTGATATTTTCATGGATTTTATTTGAAAGTATTTTGTTGAGTATTTTTGGCTTAATGTTCATAGGGGGATTTGTTCTGTAATTTTCTTTTTGAATCATGTTGTAATTTGAGTATTAGGGTAAATGTGGCCATATAAAATGAATTTAGGAACAGTACTCCTGTTTCTATTTTATGGAATAATTAGAGGAATATTATCATTAACTCTTCTTCGAAAATCTGCTAGAAATCTACACCAAAGCTTTCTTGCCCTTGGCTTTTTTTGTCTGATTGGGATACTTTTAATGACTGCTTCTAATTTTATATTTCCTTAGGGTTATGTGTCTATTTAAATTATTTATGTGATGTTAATTTCACTTTGAAAATCATTACCTCTTTAATATTATCCATTTTTTTAGATGTTTCAATTTTGTGGAATACTTGTTTATAAGGTATGACCTAATGATTCTTTGGATTTCCCTTCCTGTCTGTCACTCTGTACTTTTTCATTTCTGAATTTGTTAATTTGTATAGTCTCTCTCTAATTTTTACTTAGGCTTGAGAGGGTTTGACTGTATTGTTGATCTTCTAAAAGAGACAACTTTTTGTTTCATTGATTTGTTGTATCATTCTCTTTGTTTCTATTTTATCAATTTCAGTCATCAGTTTGTTTATTTACTGCTGTCTACTCTTGGAAGTGCCTACTTCTTTTTATTTTAGAGCTTTCAATTATACTCTTAAGTTGATAGTATAATATCTTCCAAATTGTTTCATACATGCAGTTAGTATTATAAATTTTTCTCTTAGTACTGATTTCATAGTGTCTCATTTGTTTGGGTATGTTGTGTATTAATTTTCATTTAATTCTAGAAATTGTTTACTTTTCATTTATGTTTGATTCTAGTGATAATTGAGAAGAGAGTTGATCAGTTTCCATGAGTTTGTAGGTATTCTATTGTTTCTATTATTGTTGAAATCCACTTTTTGTCCTTGGTAGTTTGATAAAATGAAGGGCGTTGTTTCAATTTTCTTGTATCTCTTGAGACTTGCTTTGTGATCATTATATGATTAATTTTTGGTAAAGTACCTTAAGGTAATGAGAAAAAAAGACTATTCTTTTGTGTTTGGTTGAAATGCTCTGTATATATGTTAGGTCTGTGAAGGCATAAGTCACAAAATAATCCCACACCAGTTTGGAATTATGATTAATAAAATAATAAATAATAATAAAGGAAAAACTTACAGATCACTGTCCTAGACAACAGCCCACTGAGTGAACAGGAATAGAATCTAGCAGCCGGAAGCAGAGCTGGAAGCAAGAGAGAAAGAGTAGGGCTAATGCTACTTTGTAAAGCAAAAGAGACCATGCCCAAGTGTGCTGGTATCTTAAAGGATATTGGCTGAAGGAGCAGAAGGAGCTCCCGCAGCACCTTCCCCTTTTGTTTAAGAGCGTTCCAAACCCTTATGTTTTGTTATATGTGATCCTTGTCTATAGTTCATATTCTTTAGAATTACATTCAGCATAAACAATATTAAGCAAGGAACATATGCTAAATGTTTTAATAAACATTCTATCCTAAGGAGTCTAAGTATTGAATTGGAAATGGCTTGGCTAAATCATAAGAGGATGGTAACTATGACTATCTAATCTTCAACCCTATTGAAGGCCTGAGAAGGGAGATAATATTACCTGAACAGGCAGGAAGTACAATCAAGTAGCTTCCAAAGCAAGCAATATATGATAGAGACAATTAGCTACCTGAGCAATTACCTCAAATCTCATTTTCCATTGTTGAAGCAACCAACTTTGGCTATGGCCTAGGGTAATTGACAGACCACTTTCAGAATCAGAAAATTTTTCAAAACTGTCTTATCCTGTCTTGGCAAGTTTTGACAATCCTGCTTATCCATATCTGGATATCATGTAACTTGTCAGTGTTTGAGGCACTGTGAGTTCCTTGCCCAAAGGCCAGTTTTGCCAAGAAGAAAACAAGCTCCAAATGGAGTATTTTTGGTGCTCAACATTCTTGTGGGAATAGATTGGTGCCGTCAGAAGCAGTCATGCCTCACGTCTGCAAACCCTAAGTTATTTAAATGCCATGTTCCACATATCCTTGAAGTGGTTGAAGATTACCTATCTAGACAGAATACAATCCCTATGTATGTGTGTTTGCATATGTGTGTGTGTCTGTGTAAATATAAGTGTAACCCATACCTGGATTCATAAACCATATTCAGTTTTCTAGATTCTCCTTAGTAGATAGTCATGTTTTCTTCTGTCAGCTTTCAAACATCCAGGGTTTCTTGAATTTTTAATGATGTGTACTTTTCTGCAAAGATAAGATCAGAACCCTGACCTAAACCTATATGGGTTCCCTTACCACGTGAATGGTTGTCACCACTGTGGATGAGCTGTCATTTTTCTGTTTCAATAGGTTTCTCCTTTTCAATGTGAACCTTTATTAACTTCTATTGTATCCATAATTTTTCTTCTCTTGTGAAAACAAGAGCAAAATCCCTTCCCCAACATAGTACACCACCTAGTTTCCATTGTGAGGTGAACACATCCTTGAAATATATTTATTGTTTGATTAAATTCAGAAGTTGTTTTTTCCATTATCCAATGCCTCTCTTCTGTTGTTGTTCCTTTCTCATTAGTATTAAGAAAATTCAAAGTTAATAAATCATTATGAAATCTATTTTGGGGGTATATTACTTTCCATTCTATTTGTTCAGCATATCCTCTATAGTATTGATCTATCTATAACTGCCTGACTTGTAGGAATATTTGGTATACCTGCAATGTGCTTTATATCATAATAATAAAAAGGTGTTTCATTTTCTTAGATACATATACTGGCCCATTGTCTGTCTTTATTTGTGCAGGTATACCTATGTTGGCCATAACTCCAATAAATGGGTGATTACTGAACCAACCTTTTCTGAGCTCAAGGCAGTTGTCCATTGAAAACCTGAATACATGTCTATGGTGTTGTCTACATGTTTTAATTTACCAAATTCCATAAAGTGGAACACATCCATGTGCCAGATTTCATTCCTTTGAGTACTGTTTGGGTTATTCCCAGCAGGCAATTGTGTTTGATTATAGAAAGACAAAGTAGGACACATCCTTATAATCTCCTTAGTTTGTTGCCATGTAATAGAAAACTCTCTCTTTAAACCTTTGCTATTGACCTGATTTTTTAATGAAATTCAGAGGCCTGTAACACACTTCCAATCAATAATTGATCAATTTCTGCATTGCCTTTTGATAGAGGACCTGGCAGACCAGTATGTGATCCGATGTGTGTTATGTATACAAGACAAAGCCTATTCCTGATTATTTCTTGCTCCTGGATGAATAATGAAGTCAATTCTGTATCATCTGGTATAAATTTAGCAGTTTCAATATGCAAGATAACTCTTTCTGCATATTGCAAATCAGTAACTATATTGAGAGGTTCTTTAAAATCCCTTAGTGCCATAAGAATTGCATATAATTCTGCCTTCTGGACAGAATTATAAGGGCTTTGTTCCATCTTACTT
>LOEQ01002223.1:5480-27231 GCA_001685075.1 Bramus lutescens | reverse complement strand
TAAGGTATTGTGATAGTGTAGTTTATTTAAAAATGTAATGTATAATTAGGAAATGTAGGTTGCTAATGAATAATCATTGATAATAGTCAAGCTTGTAGTCATGTTAGTTAGATTTTCTAGATGTGCATAGATATATTTCAGATAGGCATTCATTATATCTTTCAAAGTATACAGAATATGGCATTTAAAATAGTTTTAATAACTTAGGGCTTTCAATGACAGTGAGACACATCTGCTCCTGGCAGCACCAGTCTACTTCAAGAGGAATATGGGCATTGATTAGCAATTTGGCCAAGAAACTACTCTTGCCTGGATTGTTGCATAAAGCTGACATGAAGAACCTGCAGAGAGAGGACTGCTAAATTGCCTAAAGGTGAGATGGTCCTTCAGGGTTCCTGCTTCATGAAAGATTCTATGAGACATTCTGCAGTACACAAAAGAAAGTGACTGAACTGTCTTTGAAATTTCCTGCTTCATGGAATGTCTCTGGATACTATGGGCCTGTAGGCTGAAGATGGATGTCCCAATGGTACAGAAGAACTTTGGGTGGCTGTCCAGGCAGCAAAATTTCTCTGTCATTTTTAGAGTTTTGGAGTTGCTTACTTCTTGTTTATTTAGGTAATATTATATCCTTCTGAAGTCTTTGATAAAGTTGAAGAATAGGTAGATAGCTATAATTTTCCACTGATTTGCAAAGAGATAAAATAGGACTAAATATTGTAGCTGTAATTCTTGCTTGATACCTATTATATGTAATTTTAGTATGTTAAAGCATTCCTTTTTGTTTAAACAGAAAAGGAGAAATGGTGTAGGTGGCCCTTCTGTATTTTTGTTGCTTTCATTGGTTATTAAAGACACTCCCTTGGCCTAGTTGATAGGGTGGAATTCAGGTGGTTGGGGAAGACAGAACAGAATGCTGGGAAGAAGGGCAGTGAGGCAGATGCCATGATTCTCCTGCCCGAAATGGACACTGGTTAGACTCATGCAGGTAAGCCACAGTCAAGTGGCGAGACACATTCATGGAAATGGGTTAAACCAAGATGTGAGAGTTGGCCAAGAAGAGGCTAAATGTAGGGCTAGGCAGTAATTTAATTAATACAATTTCTCTGTAGTTATTTTAGGGGTTAAGCTGGCTGGGCAGTGGGATGTGGCCTGCTCCTCCTCACTATATTCATATACTATATTTTGTTCATATTCTTTTCTCTTTCCAAGTTCCTCTCTACTATCCTACTCACCCAATTCCATGTTCTTTCTTTCCAAGAAAGAAAGAAAGAAAGAAAGAAAGAAAGAAAGAAAGAATCTCTCCCTCAAAAAACCAAATCAAAACAAACCAAATAAAACAAAATGTCAAAACTAAATATCAAAGTAGACAATAAACAAAACAAGAAAATTAAAAAAGACAAAGAACATAACAAAACAGAAAGCATTCACACACATGCATGTGCATGTGCACACACACACACACACACACACACACACACACACACACATCCCATACACCTCCAAAGCAAACCAACAATCAGGTCAACTATTTCATGGATAGGGTCTGCAATAGAGTATGTTTCATATACTCTGGGACATTTTATTAGGAAAAAAACTGATTGTCCATAATCTAGCAGGGATCAAATGCAACTTGTTTTTTATTTTTATTTAAGGAAACATCTTTTTTTTCTCATTTTACAAACCAATTTATTTTCCAACTCCCTCCCCTCCTCCTGCTCGCTTAACCTACCCCACCACCCCTATCCACTCCTCAGAGAAAGTAAGGCCTCCCATGGGGAGTCAACAATTCTAGAACATTGTTTTGGGAAAGGACCAAGGCCCTGCCTTCTATATTTAGGCTGAATAAGGTATCCCTTCAAAAACAATGAGTTCCAAAAAGCCAATTCAAGCAGTAGGGATAAATCCTGGCCTCACTGCCGGTGGCTTCACAGTATACTCCAGCTATACAACTGTCATCCACATTCAGAAGGCCTAGTATGGTCCTATGCTGATTCACTTGCTGTCAGGCCAGAGTCAGTGGGCTCCCATTACCTCAAGTAAACTGTTTCAGTAGGTGTCCCCATCATGGTCTTGACTTCTTTGCTTGTATTCTCACTCCTGCCACTCTTCAGCTGGACTTTGGGATCTCAACCCAGTGCTCCTCTGTGGATCTCTGCCTCTGCTTCCATCAGTTGATGGATGAAGGTTCTATTGTGTCATTTAAGATATCAATTAATCTTATTAAAGGGCAAGGACAGTTCCAGCATCCTCTCTACTTTTGCGTAGGGCCTTAGCTGAGGTCATCCTTTTAGATTCCTGGAAATTCTTCTAGTGCTAGGTTTCTTGCTAGCTGCATAATGACTTCCCTAGTCAAGATATTTCTTTCTTTACTCTGTGTGTCTATCCTTCTACCATCTCAACCATCCCATTCCCTCATGTTCTCCCCCTTTCAATTATCCCCCTTTCCTTCTCATCTGCTCTCCACTTTTCCCCCAACCCCATGCTCCCAATTTTCTCAGGAGATCTTATATATTTCCCATTTCCAGGGTAATATATATATANTATATTATGTTATAGTTCTTCTTGTTAATTAGCTTATATGGGATCATGTACTAAAGGTTCATCATTCTTTGCTCTGTAACAATAAATAAACGGGATCTTCTGAAACTGAGAAACTTCTGTAAAGAAAGGACACAACACAGTCAATAAGACAAAAAACAACCTATTCAATGGGAAAAGATCTTCACCATCCCACATCAGGTGGAGGACTGATCTCTAAAATTAAATCAGAAACTCAGGAAAATAGACATCAAAACACCAAATAATCCAACTAAAATATGGGGGTATAGATCTAAACAGGGAATTCTCAACAGAATCATATAAAATAGCCAAAAGACACTTAAGGAATTTTCAGAATCCTTAGGCATCAGGGAAATGCAAATCAAAATGAGTCTGGGGTGCCATTTTACACCAGTAAGAATGACTAAGATGAAAAGTACAAATGATAGCTTATGCTGGATAGGATGAGGAGTAAGGATAACGCTCTTCCATTGTGGTGGGAATGAAAACTTGTACAACCACTTTGGAAATCAGTGTGGCAGTTTCTCAGAAAATTGGTAATCAACCTACCTCAAGACCTAGCAATACCACTCTTAAAAATTTGTTCAACTATATCCGTAGCACCATTATTTGTAATAGGCAGAACCTGGAAACAGCCTGGATGCCATTCAACAAAAGACTGAATAAATAAAAGGTGGAACATTTATATAATGGAGTACTGAGCAGTGGTAAAAAGTAATAACATCTTGAAATATGCATGCAAATGGATGAAAATAGAAAAACCATCCTGAGTGAGGTAACCCAGACCAAGAAAGATGAGCAGGGTGGATACTAGCTGTAAAGCAAAGGATACCAGGCCCATAGTTCACAACCCCAGAGAAGCCAAGTAATGAGGAGAACCCTAAGAGAAACATATATATATCTCCCCCTGGGAAGCAGAAATACACATGTCAAATTTTTAAAAATTCAAATGATTTTGTGAATTTAGTATAGTTACTTGGTTTTAAAATGTATTTCTCTTATTTTAGAGATTATATTTGATCAAGGAACTCCGCTGCTCAGTCTGTAAAATGCTACATATATGTCTGTGTTCATCACAGCTTTCTCTCCTCAGTGTGTAGGTTACATGTATGTCTTCATCAAAGCATTCCCTTGTCTGTTAGTATTTACATATATGTTTGTATTAATAGCAACATTCCCCTTCAGTCTGCATAATATTATCTGTATATGTGTCTTCAGAGTGGACCATTGAAATCAGAAAAAGATTGTATATTCTTTTTTGGGGAAGGTGGTATCTCCCATTAAGTATTCTTTAGCTACCTGTTTCTCTTTGTCTGGGTTTGAGGTGTGGTCTTTTTGCAACTACTTTGACATGGATCTTGGTAGTATACATGTTCAGCTCATGTTTAAGTGTTAATTTTGCTGAATGTTTATGGGTGTTGCTTCAGACATTACTTGGAAATGCAATCTCATAGAAAACTCTCTCATCCTCTGACTCTTACTTTTTTTTTCTCCATTTTCTGCAACATTTCCTGAGCCTTAGGTGCAGGAGTATTTTGTTGATTGATCTGTATCTGTATCTGTTGGTTACTTGATTTTACTAATAGAATATGTGATCATGATTTTGAAGAAATACTTTCAGCATTTTTGAGCAATAGAGTTACCAGTTATATCAAATCAAACAACAGCTTCCAGTCAAATTTTGTATCATAATATTTATGCATATATTATATAGACATATTTATTTAAGTGTGTTAAATGATAAATCATATATTATATTTTATATTTTCTTTTAAAGGTATTTTGTGGAGGATTAAAAATATTTTTAAATTCATTCAATTGAAATCAGAGACTGCTCATTCATTTCCCAGCTACCCAGTCCCAAAAAATCAGGCACAAGCAATGTTAATTACATTGTTTAGCTGATTAACTCAGGCTTTCTATTAAGTAGCACATCTTAAATTAACCAATATTTTTTAATCTATGTATCACCATGAGTCTGTGGCCTACCAGTAAGGTTCCCGCAGCATCTTGATTCTTTTGCAGATATATCACATCTCTTTGACTCTGGCTAATCTCTCTTTATATCTTTGTTCAGATTTACCACCTGGCTTTATTCTGATACACCACTGGCTGAAACAGCTTTATTCATTAGCAAATAAAAGCAACAAATATAAAAAGGACATCTCACTTCATTTATTCATTTTAAAACATAAATACATCACTAGTAATTTACTGATACTATTTCAATAACCTAAAAAAATTCACAAAATACAAATATGGAGATAAATATCATTATTTTTTAAATGTACATATATATGACATATATCATTTATATGTTATATGTAATTATACACAAATAAATTTATTGCACATTAGGTCATTATGGATTTGTCATAAAATGAATCAGAAAACTCTGAGACACAAGCTTGACATTAAAACATGTCTTGTATCTTACTTTTAATAGAATTTCTTTGCTTCCATTTATTCTTTCTTTTTTCATTGTTTTCTGTCTGTTCATCACAGCATTCTCTCCTCAGTGTGTTATGCAGTCATAAATAAAGTCTTTGACAGAGAAGACAGAATAAATGCAGTTACCAAAGTATGACTAGAAATGCAAGTTTGCTTTTAAACTGCCTGACCCTAAATGGAGTATTTCTATTTGTTAAAATATATACTGGCTTTAAATCTCTATAAATTTGTGACTGGAAAAACTGTTGATTCCGTGGGTAAGAACACTAGTTTTTCTTCTAGAGGTTCCTAGCAACTGTATGGAGACTCCCAGTCATATATTACTCCAGTTCAAGAGGACCTAGTACTGTGTACACATGATGCACTAAATAAATGCAGGCATACACAAACAGGTACAAAATAAACAGATATAGAACTGTTTTAACAATTCTTTCTTTTTTTCTTCTTTATATTTCTTTTAACTAAGTACACTGTTTTTTTGTAAATAGGTAATTGAGACATTCAGTAAAGAGGAAATGTGCTGTTTAAATGGCTAGCTGCTTTTAGAAAACAATTTGGGTATCTTCAAGTAAGTTAAAGTTCACAGTTTTAAAAGGTAACTAGCTAATATAATTTATTATTTTTTGTTTTTATATTAAGAAATGATAAATTAATAAGTATTAATTATGGATTTCTCACTCACCCACTGTCTCTTTATATTTCTCTGACATTATATGTAATGCAATACGTATCAGCAAATGATTCTTACTTTCACTTAACAATGACATTTATTCATTTACTTAGTTATTTACTTTTAATTATGAGTATGTGTGTATGCATATTTGTGGGTATTCTCATGTTTGTATCAGTGCCTACCAAGGCCAGTATAGGGAGGCGCATGTTCTGAAGATGGAGTTATGATGGATCTGTTGTCGTTCCTGGACCCAGAACTTGTATTTTATGAAAGAGCCATGTTTCATTTTTTATAATTTTATTTATTTAAATTTGTACTATATATATATATATGTATGTGTGTGTGTCTATATAGGGGTATGTGATAATAGTGCATGAACAGTTAAATATGGGAATATTATTTCGTTACTCACTTATCTAGGGATTTGGCCAATAATTGTGTACTATGGTAATGTTTGTAGAGATATTACAGGGCAACTTGCAGGAGTCTGCTCTTGCTTCCAACCTGTTGACATCTGTCTTATTTCTGCACCTTCCCAACAGTTTTGAGGTGAGCTGAACCTTGATATTCTGGGTGATTTTCTTGCCTCTGCTTCTTATATTGAGAGAAGAACATTGGGACAATTGAAGCACACTCTTTTCACAATTGTTTTTTAATTATAGGTAAAGGGACTCTCTGAATGTGGCTGACAATGGGGGCTGACTGAGAAGTTATTGATAAAGGCACTGGGATTTGTTTCTACTGCATGTACTAGGTTTTTGGGACCCTAGTCTATTTGGATGCAAAGCGTCCTTGTCCTGATTGTAGCAGGGAGGGCCTTGGACTTCCTAAAGGGCAGGGTTCCCTGACCTCTCTAGAGGAGGGAGAGGGAGGGAGGGGAGTGAGTGGGGGAGTGGGATGAGAATGGAAGGAGGGGAGGAAGTGTAAATTTTTGAATAAAAAAATTTAAAAATAGAAAAATAACATGTAAAGATTATAACTAAAGTGGGTCATCAGGCTTACATGGATAGCGCTTTTTACTCAGAGATCCATCATTTTGTGATCACTACCAGTTACATTTTTCAACTAGTAACCTCAATTCAACAACTCTTTGGAAGACACTTCTTTATTTGGAACTGCATTGTTACTATCAGTGCCACCATATATACAAATTATGGCCCAACTGACCCAGACCATCTATAACACAGGATTTTATAGAATCTCATATTACATAATATCAAATACAAATACTATTTTGGGTTTGATAATCTCATAAAAGATGGATTTCTGTTGATGATTAAGGTAAAATTTGCATGTTATTTGTGGGCACATGAAGGACTGCATTCAGAACACAATAACAGCAGTCACATTTCTTCGTTTGTGGCATAATTTCATATATTAAGGATAACTTGTACAAAATATCTCTTCATCTGTAAAGATGATTCTGTCAAAAGCATTAATAATAACAGTATTTTATTTCACCATAGCACTGGAAGCTAAAAATACAAGTGCTTTGAGAAGTGTTGCATTGATTTATATTTATTCTATTCTATAAATTACTGAAATCAAATCCTTTTTTTACAAGAACTTTTTGTTACAAGGGAATTACAATTTTACAAAGGAATTAAAGTGACTGTTCCTGAGGGAAATGAGCTTGTTAGCAGAAGAAGGTTTTTCACTCAAGGCTAATTTCCCTAGTTTCAACATTTTGCCCAAGGCTATTTGATAAAGCCCTGCTTTTATAATCATTGGAAAGAAGTATGTTCCACTTTCCAGTGTTTTTGAATCTAAAGAAACAAAATGCTAATGTAGGGACAATATCCTAACTATCCTTCTCATTTTGAAATACATTTTACTATGTCTGAGACAACTTTTTTATTGACAAATGGGAGGTGCTTGGGAGAAGTTGCTAAAATATTTGCCAATTCTTTGTATTTCTCCTTTCCCAGCTTTAAAATAAATAGATAATGCAAAACCTATAAAAATATTTGATCTGATTCTTGTATCACAAGACTTCAGAAAACTTGAAAAGAAATCACATTTCCTAAAAATGCAAAATCATTTTCTGGATTAAAAGAACTTTTTCCTTTTAAGTACTAATTTATTATAACAAATTAGTATTTTTTATGTACAAAATATCTTTGTTTTGCAAAGTAATTTAAGAAAAGAACTTGATACAACTTTGCAAACATCAAATAAAATCTTTGTTCTTTGGGTTGGAAATTAATAGAAGAAAGACATTTATTAAGGAAACTCTACATCCTCTACATTACTTCCAGCAAATGACACCTGTTACATCTGTTGACTTTCATAACAAACACCTGACTTTAATAATGTAAATTTTTATATCTTAAAATTCCACACACCCTTTTTCAGCAACCATGGATGGCAAACTGACAACTTAAGCCATCTCTGCCATATTTCTTCATGCTCTTGTTATTGCTATCTTTTAGTTTTCATTGGTTTCACTAATCTGTGTGATCAATAAAGCTTGAATCGGGGGGGATATACCTGGTTGGGTGAAGAGAAATTAGGTGTTTTCAGACAAATAAATTTAGGTGCCATCATCTCATGCATTTATGTAACCAGCTGAATTTCATAGTGCAAAATTGGGGGGTGAGGCAACACAATGTTCTCTGCTTCCCCTTCTTCTATGCTATTTATACAGGCAGCTAAAGTATCCTGTCACCACTAACTCTCTCAAACATTTTCTAAAATGATGAATTGACTGTGTCCTCATAAGGTATAAGTATAAATGAATCCTTTCTTGTAGTTAGTTTAGTCAGGTATTGTTGACTGATGTATCTGTCCCAAACGGTTCCTAAAGCTGTTTAGTCATAAATAAATACATAAAGATCTAAATTGATCATAAATTGGTTAGCCTAGTATCTCAGGTCTCTTATTAATTGATTATTACATCTAACATGAACCTATTATTCTTGTCTATGTTAGCCATATAGCTCGGTACCTTTTTTGGTGAGGCAATCACATCTTGTGTTCTTTGTATCTCAGTGACAATTATAGACTAAGTTTTTCCTCTTCCCAGAATTCTCCTGTTCTCATTGTCCCACCTCTATTTCTTGCCTGGCTACTGGCCAATCAGCATTTTATTAAAATACAATTGACAGGGTACAGACCATTGTCCTACTGCAAGGTATTTTGACAAGAGAAGGAGAAAATAACAAACATAATTAGTTATTATTTGCCCTTTCACATCCATGCTGGACAATCCAATTTGAATATTCAATAGTGAAACATCTAAAACTTGTATATCTCAGTGGAAATCATCAGGAGACCTCTTGATCTCCAAAATTCCTTGAACTATTCAACTTCAATAGTAGGAGGAGGAGGCCGCTTGTTTGTTCTCGGTGGCTTAGCCCGGAAATAATTACACAGACATCATATTATTTAAATCACTGCTTGACCCATTAGCTCTAACTTCCTATTTGCTAACTCTTACATCTTAATTCAACCCATTTCCATTAATCCGTGTATTGCCATGCGGCAGTGACTTACCAGTTAATCTTCCTAGAATCTGTCTTTGGCAATGGCTCCATGGCTTCTCTCTAACTCCACCCTTCTTTCTCCCAGCATTTTGTTTAGTTTTTTCCACCTAGTTCTGTTCCACTATAGCTCTGCTATGGGCCCAAAGTAGTTATTTTATTAACCAATGATATTCACAGCATACAGAGGAGAATACAAATCACCTCCACTTTTGTCTTACAATATAAAGAAAGGTTTTAATTTAACATACTAAATTACATATAACAAAGCAGTTATCAAGCAAGAATTACAGTTACAACATTTATATCCATTTTACCTTTTATCATAACTAAGAAAAAACATGACTGTAACTTCTTCAACTACATCAAAGATTCCAAAATGATATATTACCTAAGTAAACAATAAGTTTATTGTAAGCAACTTTCAAAACTCTAGAACTGACAGAGACATCTTTCTGCCTGCATAGTCACCCAAATTTCTTCTGTACCATTGGGATATCCATCTTCAGCCTACAGGCCCATAATATCCCGCAGAATTTCCCATGAAGCAGGAAATTTCAAAGACAATTCTACCTATATTGGTAGTTTTCAGTATCATTTTTTTCTGTGTCCCGCAGAATGATTAGCAGACTGATTCATGAAACAGGAAACCTGAAGGATTGTCTCACCTTTAGGCAAGTTCAACAGTAATTTTTCTATGGGTCCTGCATGTCCACATCATCAGGCAGACCAGGCAGGAACAATTTCTCGCCCAAATTACTAACTAACTCCATTAGGAGCCTTTTTGATGCCCATCTTCCTCTTGAATTAATTGGTGCTCCAAACTACTTCATAACACATAAGAAAATGTGTCTCACTGTTATGAAAAGTCCTATGTTCTTAAAATATTTTAAATGCCATATTCTGAAGGTCTCTGAAAGATTTGAAGAATACTCATCTAACTGGAATATATCTGTATATCTAGAAAATCTAACTAACATGACTATAAGCTCAACTATTATAGATGACTGTTTATTAACCTGTATTTTGTAATTTTGCATTACATTTTTAAAGGAGCTGTATAAACACAATATCTTAATCAAGAGCAGAAATATACAAACACAATATATAACAAAATAGACCTTAAATTAGTATCAATATACCAAGATCCATATCCATGAAAATCTCTAAAGACTACCCCTTTGAATGTAAAGAAACATTTATAGACAATATTTGGGAATGTGGGCATAGTTCTCTCCAAACTCCTTCCTGCTGTTTACTGGCTTTCATGGCTTCTCTCTGACTCTACCATTCTTTCTCCCCACATTCTGTTTAGTTTTCCTCACCTACCTCTGTTCCCTTATAGCTCTGCTATAGGTCCAAAGCAGTTCCTTTATTATCACAGAATACAGAGGGGAGTCCCACATATTCACCTCAAACTGTGTGCCATCCTACTTATGAGTATGGCACTTAGACTCATAATTTCTCTCAACCATTTATATCATTCTGGATTGAAACTGGGTGTTAATTAATTTTGGGAAGAAAAAAGCCTGAGTGTTTAACAATTCTGACTTATCTATGAGCTTGTGCCTTCTCTAAATATCTAAAGTGTCATGTTAATTGAAATATAAAAGTACACATTAGACTTAATAGTTTCTGATTTATAATGTGTAACACATAAACAAAGACATATGTCTTAAATTATCTTAAAAATAATAACCTTAGCACTAGAATATGTAACCAATATCACAATAGCAAAACTGAGATGGCAGAATGAATTATCTTCTTTCAGGAGATATATAGCCCATGGACAATTAGCAGCTTTCTGCCTTCAAGGATCAAATTCTCTTTCAGCTACTCCTGAAAGTGTATTTCTAGTTATATCACTATTGATAAATTTACTTAGTTTTGCTATTGTATTATTAATTACTAGCCTGGCAATATCTCATACTTGCAATATTGATTTCATGAAAAATATATCAGAAATAATAACATGAGGGACTTATTGGAGGCTGCCATGATTTTTTTTTAATATATCCGATTTGGGGAATATCCAAAATCTCTATTGCTGAAGTCATCATGAACATTAAAATCAATTTCTTGAGCAGAGTTAGAACTGACATGAATGCCCACTCCTTGAAGACTAACTTTCGTGGTTCCCGACTGGACCATGGAAGCTTCAAATGGAGCAGTAGAATCAACAATCCTACCCAACTATGATGATTATGAACCACATCAAGAGCCAATATGGTACAATAACCTGCTGATGAAGTACTGCCATGCTTTCCTTGCCTCTATAAATCTGCTTAGGACCTACTCAGGAAGAGGTATATTGTTCCTGGTCCTCGGAATCAACCTAAATTAACAGTGTTTGTGAAGTAAAGGCATTGGAGTAGAATCCAGAATAGTTAATTTACTAAACAAGCACAATCTTCTAAAATAATATATAACCATTTTTCTTAGAACTATAAGTTTCATCAATGATCAAGGAAACTTCTCTTTACAACAGACTTAGTTTGTTACAAAGAGCCTTAACCAATGTACGTGCATAGTTGTGTAGTACAGTCTCAATGTGTGCATTTATGAAATATTTCTATATGTATGACTTGAGGAACACTACAGAAGATTGGGAAGAAAGATTAGAATAGCCAGGAGATAATGGACTTTACTGTGAAATTGTGTCTCCCAGTAACATGAGAAGATATTCCTGTAAAGTCTCAGTTACATGAACACACAAATGTGAGTTGTACAAGCACAATGCCAGTAAACATATCAAATTGGATAGGGAAAATTCCAAGAGGTCTTAATTGTATACAAAGACCTATGGACAACCGAGAAAAGTTAGGAGCAGGAGACGTAGTCTTCACAGGGGAGGAGAACAATGATTGATTGTCTAGTTCCAAACTATCATACATAGAAACTATATACAAATAATGTCATATGAACTCAAAAGACTAAATTTGGGGATATATATATATATATATATANTGTGTGTGTGTGTGTGTGTGTGTGTGTGTGTGTGTATGTGTGTGCATGTGTGTAAAAATACATAGATGAGTGCAATAACAATTGATGAAAAGTAAAACTAACAATGTGGAAGAGGGCAAAGTATATAAAGGAGGGTTAGGAGGAAAGAAGGGAAGAGATATTTTTTAGTTAAAATATGCATTCTAGAATACTGAAGGGACTTAAGAGCCACACCATGGCCCCCAAACTCACCTATCCTCCCAAATCCTCATTAGAACTCTGAAATACAGTAGAGATCTGAAACACAGCTCGCTCCAATATTAAGGGGACTTGAGAGGTGAATGAACAGCAACACAGTGGGACACCCCACTCTCTAAGACCTCCATAGTGGTACAAAAACACAGTCCTTTCCCCAACTCTCTCGAATTTTCTAGCCAGCAAGAGGGAGACCTTTCTGTACAGGTAGGATTTCCAAAACCCAAACCAGTCCACCTGACCTTCCAAGCTACTAGCCCCACCCTGGACCCAAACTTGCTTAATCCTCCTGCAACTTCAGTAGATCTCTGAAACACAGCTGGCTCCAATACTGAGGTGACTTAAGAGGTGAGCAAACAGCCTCACATTGGAGTACACCACTCTATAAGATGTCCACAGGGGGGGAAATCCCAGTACAGCCAACTCCCTAGACTTTTCTAGCCAGCCAGCAGGAGACCTTCTTATAGGTAGGCTCCCCCCAAACACAAACCCATCCTTCTGATCCTCTGAGCTACCAGCACCACCCTGCCCCCAAATTTGCCTATTCTCTGTATACTCAGTTGAGCTCTGATACATACCTCCAACAGTGAGGGGACTTAATAGAAAGCACATTGGAACACTGAAACACAGCTTACTCAAATACTGAGCTGACTTAAGAGCTTGCAACATTACTGAGGGATCAAAAGCTTGCTAAAATACTGAGGAGCCAAGAGCTTGCTGCAACAGTGTGGAGACCAAGAGAGATGACCAAGGGAGAAAACCATGAGAGAAAACCAAAAGGCTTAGAGAGACCTCAGCATCTTTCTGAGACACAGACATTGGCAGGATAGGGCAGACCAAGATAAAATCCCAAACACTCAGACAGCCACTGCAAGGATTGGAGAAAAGTGCAAAGACATGGTCAGCCTCACTTGAAGGAAGAGATGGGTAGGTACCAATGCAAGAATTTATCCAACAACCTAAAAATCAACATGATAAAACCAGAACCCAGTGACCATACAGCAGGGAAACTTGATCATCCTAAACCAGAAGAAGCAGAAAAAAATGATTTTAACCATTAGTTTGTGAAAATGATGGAGACATTTAAAGAGAAAATAAAAACATCCCTTATAGAAATGGAGGAAAAGACAAACAAAAATGGAAGAAATTAATAAATCCATCAAAGAAACCAAAGAAAAGAAAGAAAAACAATCAAATCAAACAGGTGAAGCAAACAGTTCAAGACTTGAAGATTGAAATAGAGGTAATAAAGAAAACAAAAAAAACAAAGGAAAGTTTTTAAAGTGTCTTTCAGCCATTTTAGATTACTCTGTTGAGAGTTTTCTGTTTAGGTCTGTACCCTGCCACCAACAAAAAGCATGAAGTCAGCTTTTCATCAGCACCATTTAAGTGTTTTGTGGCAGGACCTCTTAAAAGNGACCTCTTAAAAGACCTGTAAAGTTTTGCAGCTAAAGCAGAGTCAGGAAGCCTCTCTTTAATGAGAGCGCATGCCTCTCACAAGCAGAGCAGACCCGAACAATAGCAACTACCAAGAAGCCATGCCTTATATTATTCTTTTATGTCTAGAATTACTTCCCAAACTCTGTCAGGCTTTATGTGGATACAGTCATCCATTCATTGGCACCATTTATTGACTGAATTTCTGTCCTCCACCCAGTTCCTGTGCAGTCATTAAGTCCCAAAGAAATCACACAGAAGTCTACATCAATCATAAATTGATTTGCCCATTAGCTCAGGCTTCTTATTAACTTATATAACTTACATAAGCCCATTATTGTTACCTGTGTTATTCACATGGCTCAGTACCCTTTTAAGTTGTGTAGTCATACCTTGCTTCTTCTGTGTCTGGACAGGACTACAGAGGGAGGTTCCCTATTCCCAAAATTCTCCTGGCCAATCAGTGTTTATTTAAAACATAATTGACAGAATATAGACAATTGTCCCACAACAGCCCCATTTATTATTTCTCTCAGTGTCTTTCCTCCTAGGGTTATATTTATGAAATGGTCTCCTGTGCTAATGTGTTCAAGTGTATTTCCCACTTTTTCTCCTATAAGGTTCAGTGTGCCTGGCTTTCAGTTGAGGTCTTTGATCCATTTGGGCTTGAGTTTTGTGCATGATGATAGGCATGGGTTGATTTTCATTTTCTACATGTTGATATACAGTTATGCCAGCACCATTTCTTAAATACGCTTTCTTTTTTCCATTTGATAATTTTGCTTCTTTCTCAACAGTCAGGTATTTAAAGGTGTATGGATTAATATCTGGGTCTTTGGTTCAGTTCCACTGGTCCTCTTGTCTGTCTTTATGCCAATACCAGACTGTTTCTAGTACTGTAGCTCTATAGTAGAGTTTGAAGTCAGGGATTATATTGCCTCCAGAAGTTCTTTTATCGTACAGGATTCATTTTGCCAACCTGGAATTTTTGCTTTTCCATATGAAGTTGAGTACCATTCTTTTGAGGTTTGTGAAGGATTTTGTTGGGCATTGCATTCAATCTGTAGATTGATTTTGGTAAGATTGCCATTTTTTCAATGTTAATTCTACCTAACCAAGAGCATGGGAGATCTTTCCACTTTCTGGCATCTTCTTCAATTCCTTTCTTCAAAGATTTCAAGTTCTTGTCATACAAGTCTTCCACTTGATTGGTTAGAGTTACTCTGAGATATTTTATGCTATTTGTTGCTATTGTGAAGGGTGATGTTTCTCTGATTTTTTTTCTCAGCCCTTTTATCATCTGTGTACCAGAGGGCTACTGTTTTTTTTTTCTTAGTTAATCTTGTATTACTGAAAGTGCTCATGAGTTGAAGAAGTTCCTTGGTAGAATTTTTTTGAGTGTTTTACTTCTTTTCTGATTTGTATCCCCTTGTTCTCCTTTTGTTGTCTTATTGCTTTAGCTAAGACCTCAAGAACTATATTGAATAGATATGGAGAGAGTGGACAACCTTTTCTTGTTCCTGATTTCAGTGGGAACACAAGGAGTTTCTCTCCATTTAGTTTGATGTTGGCCTTTGGCTTGCTTTATATTGTCTTTCTTAGGTTTGGGTATGTTCCTTGTATTCCTGCTCTCTCCAAGACCTTCATGAGTGATTCATGGAGGTGAGCAGAGCTCATTGTATGTGGTGTTATGCCTGTGTTGGTGGTCCTGTGTTCCAGAAGAAAGACACTGAGCAAGCCATTGCAAGCATGTCAGTAAGAAGCACTCCTCAATAGTCTCTGCATTAGTTCCTGCCTCCAGGTTCTTGCACAGCTGCTTTTGATGATGAACTATTAATTGGAACTGTAAGTGAAATAAACCCTTTCCTCCTCAACTTGCTTTTGGTCATGGTGTTTCATCACAGCAAAGTAACCCTTACTAAGACAGGACCCCAGCAGTCACATGGGCTTGCTGGTACTACAAATTTAACACTAGCTCAAGGAGGGTATTGACAGTCATATAATTATAATTTACTAGTAAGTAAATCAAGCCATCAGGTAAGCTATGAAGTTTGCCTCAAAAAAATCTATGGAAAAACAATAAGTAATCGAGAAAGAGTTCCACAGAGGCATTGTGGTCTCCATGAATATACAGTAAAGATACAGGCACAAACAGGCACCAACACACACACATAAACACACACACACACATGCACACACACATGCACACACACATGCACACAAAAAGAGAGACAAATGTACAACACACAAAAAATGAAAAAGTCATAAGGTCAAAACAACACTAAAATAGTGCAAATAAAATCATAAAATTAAGCACCTCATTAACATAAATATAACAAGAGCATTCATACACAAACACAACTTACCATTGTATGTATTTTATAAAATTTTGTTCACAATTTCATTTGCTGGAAAAAGTTAGTTATAATGACTGTAACCTGTTTGAATATTCTTACATTTTTTTCCTTTTAAACTTCGTGTTCAGTCACTCAACAGTTTTTTAATGTGGTAGATTTTTAAAATATTAGAAAACACTATAATCTGTAGTGGAATAAACTCATTTCATGGATTAGTGGATTTAGATGATGAAATTACACATAAAATAAGCCATAAAACTTGTACTCCTATGATTATTAGAAGGTACATATAATCTTATCACTATAAATTAAAAAAATAGAAATTCAAGAAAAAGACTTAATGACATACAAATGCCAGAGATAAAACTGCGAACAAAGTTGTTTAACACAAAATATATTAGTTTTATGAGTAATGCTCTATTAATATCTAAAATTAGAATGAAGTTCTCAGTATCTATCTACCTACTTGTGAGAAATATAGTTTGATCTAGAAATTATGTCTCTTGAGTTTTAAATTAAAACAACTCCTACATTTTTCTGCTGACCTTATTTATTTTACGTCTGTGGCAGTTGAGATATGAATGTGCCATTTCCCTTTGGTATGCTTGTGTATATGGGATGGGAATTGTGTTTGCTGATGTAATTTGAAATTAGAGATAGTGGTGAAAAATGAAATAGCTTTGGAGAGTAATGGAAAACATATTTAGGATGTACAACACATTTAAATATGAAATGTTAAAGAAAAACATAAAATAAAGAGTATTAATATTTGATGCATTACTACCCTGATTGGTGGATACATGGTTTAAGAGGTGAAGCAAATATTTTAAATTTGATGTGATATGTAATAATTAATTGTCAAATCTATCACTTTAATAGAAAGCAGTTAAAGACATTACCAAAGAGTTGTTAAGTATAGGATTAATTGTGTTCATTTCTATCTGAACACAAGTTACAAAGTGAAAAAAAAGAACTACAGTGAAAATGCATTTCTTAGTAGGGCACTATAAATTTACAGTTAAATTTATGTCAATGTATCAATCCAGTAACTTTGTGGTGAAAGTCTTAGGAGAAGTGAATTTGTGAGTCACATTTTACATATTAGTCTAAAAAGAAATGCTTTCGAATCTTTACTAGATATGTATAAAAAGTGTTTCTGAATTATATTATTATGCAGAACACACATATGGGTGAAATGTCATGAAAGAAACTGCCAGCTATTTGAAACGCTGGATAGGATGTTCACTCACAGTCGCTTAATGTACATAATTAATAATAGGACACTTAAAAGAAATTCCACTCTAGCTCAGAACTTTGAAATTGATGGTTATCTATTTAGGGATAAACTCACAAATCAGAATTCTCTGCTTGAACAGAGAACAGAGATAAAATCCAAACAATCAGAAAGAGCAGCCAGGGAAGAAGGGGTAGACACAGGCTCTGCATCAGCATATACAGTATAAGAGGCCACGCCCCAATGGGTGGTAGCCACAAGCTCTAAGACTTCCTACAGCATAGTAGTTCCTATTTTTGTGGTGTATGTTTGCCTCAGTAAAAACATGTTTCTAGCTGATAGTGAAAAACTATGTCTTAATAATCAAAAGAAAGTATGAATATCATATCCTGGGACTCACAAAAAAACCTTTCATGCACTTTGTTTCATTTATTATATAATAAACCTAAGAGGTAAGGTTGTAGATTATTTAGAGTGGAAATTAATGTTTTCTGCATTTAGAATATGTTAGATTTGTAGTTGATTTCTTAGAGAGGTGTGTGAAGAAGACAAATTCATATAACAAGAGATCCTATGATTCTGGCTGGAGGGCAGAGAGACTGGGTAAGGTTACAGTGTCAGATGTTCCCAAAAGATGTCAGGAGAATACACCAGACAGTATCATATCTTAAACAGAAGTTGGAAAGATTTGTTTTAAAAACATGCTTTAAAAATTGAAAGTGACCTTTCAGCCTCTACTGTCTTAAGCTTCTAAGTGCATCAATGACTCCATGCCTGGTGATTCAGCTTACCTATCTTGACAAATCTGTAGACAATACAACTCTGTATTAGAAATACAGGGAGTTATTGCAGCTAGACTTTGTTTTTTTATATATAAATCAAGATAGGAATGTAAGACGTTCATATAACCCCCTTTTTAAAATAATAACTTCATAAGAAAAAGCTGTTTAAAATAACAGCAACAAAACACTGCTATGAATAAAAGTTAGCAGATGGCTGTATTTTCTTACAAAATGTTTTTGACAAAGCAGGTTCATAAGAAAACTAAGAGCCGAATTCTTAATGCATTTTATATCAGGTCCACTTTCTCTTCAGAGATACTAATATTCCTCTCATCATTACATAAACTTGGTTTAACGGACTTTTGTGAATGAAATTCTAACATTATTCAGTTCATTGCAAGAAATTTATTTAAGGTGTTAATAATTTATAAGAAAGATAGTGTTTTAAAATTAGTCCTATAAAATAGTAATAACTTTTTATAAACACATTTTACTGTCATTTTTCAATGTATCTAAAGATATACTAAAATGAAAAAAAAAGAAAATTAATTAATTCTCACTAGAAAAAGTGTATACGATCCATCCTTAAGAAGATAATCCTTGTATGCCTTGAGAATGTAGCTTAATAAACAGAGAAATAGATGGATTATTTTAATTCACTGATGTAAGCAGGTCTATTTGCACAGAGATTGGGTTTCAGCATCTTTACCAAGGCTCACTATGATCCCCATGTCTCACATCCAAATAGCACAGTCCTTTTTTTCCATTTGAATTGGGTTATCCATATGCAGTGTAATTTTATTAAACATTCTTGATTCATAAAAGTTATTTTATAAACACACAGTGCAGCAATATTGCATATTTCATAGGTAAAAGAAAATGAATCCATACTGTGGAGTTTTCATATATACTTTATTGTTCTTGAGGAGAGCATTATCATCCAAATGGGAAAACTCTGTATACACATGTCTATTGATATACACTTAGTCAACATCCTGGGAATGGTGACACCATGGGCTTCAGTCCTAAAATGTTACAAATCCCTTATAAATTATAAGTTATATGTTATAAGTTTCTATTCTTATACTTAGGTACCTGTAGCTCTCTCCCCTCTTCAAAAAAGATACATTTTTGGTTTGTTTACTTTTTTGTTTTGTTTTCTTTGAAATCAGGGTTTCTCTGTGTAATAGCCCTGGCCATTCTGGAATTTACAATATAGAACAAGCTGACTTTGAACTAATGATGATATGTTCTGTTTCTGCCTCATAGTGCTCGGATTAAGAGCATGTGCCATCATGGTCAAACTCAAAGAAGATTCTTTTTGCAGCAGACAAAAGCTATCTTAAAAGTCACAAGTGTTCAAAATCAAAAAAAAAAACTGACCATAGTGTGCCTAACATCATTTATTATATATTTAATAAAGTCCATACATATCAGTCTCAGGAAGCTTCCCTGAAAAGGAACCAAAAAGTTTGCAAGAGCCAGAGGACTAAAACATCTGAATTCAAAATAATGTCTTCTACCTCTGACAAAGACACTGCACGTATAAAATCTCAAAAATATATTTACTGTCTTAGTTACAGTTTCTATTGCTGTGATGAAAATACCATGATCAAGAGGCAAGTTAGGTAATAATGTGCTTTGCTCAAACTTTCATAGCACCATTCACCATCAAGGGAAATAAGGACAGGAACTCAAACCTGGCAGAATTCTGGAGGTAGGAGCTGATTGATACAGAGATCACGGAAGGGTGTTGTTTGTTCACTGGCTTGGTCCCCATAGCTTGATCAACCTACTTTCTCTAAAAAAAAAAACAAAAACAAAAAAAAAACACAGGCCCACCAGCACTAGCATCGCCCACATTGGGCAGGCCATTCTTTATTATTCACTGATTAAGAAAATACTCTGTTATCAGATCTTGGGTAAATTTTTTTTTAATTAAAATTACTAGTTTCAAATGACTCTAGCTGTCCAACACAATACCTAAACAAAATCTATGGATTATCAAGAGTTCATATGTCAGCTTGGAAATGGGAAATCTCACAATGCCTCATTGTAGATAGAGAGATATAAGTAATTAATGGCTGCTAAGAAAATTGGAATCAGTATTCTCTAGGAACAAGTCCCTGATAGATGTCTAAGCCCAAGTACTTTGCCATAAATACTACAGATATGAGCATACTAACTGGACTCATCAAGTTTTATTTATGCATATCAGTGTATGTATGCATGTGCCTGTGTGCATGAGTAATAACTTTAAAGAGGTCTTGAAATTGAGAGTAATTTGGGGAAACATGGTAGGAACTGGAGAGTGGGAGAAAAGAAAGGAGTGGAAATGATGTGAATATTGTACTCATTTATAAAATTCTCAAGAGAAATATTAAAGTACATATATACATAGCTACATATACACATACCTACATATACACATACATATAACTATCATATGGAAAACAACTGAAGGAGCTATGTTACTAAAATTCCAATGTTTCCATGATATACAAAATTATATTTTAATTGGTTAGTGGTTGTAAGATTAAACTGTCAAGTTCTGTCTAGAAATAATTACAAACTTATATTCCTCCACACTATAACAAAGATCTCCTTGGTAAAATTCCTATAACAAGCATGAATTTGAACTATGAATCACACCACTTCTGTCTAATAAATAAAATGTTTTACCAATTAGTAAAATTTAAAAGGAAGTCTTTTCTCCTTCGGATCTTTAATTATTTAATTTTCTTTTTTTTTCTAGTTCGCAATATGACTCTGGTTTAAGCAAATCATCAAATAGCATAATTAAAAAGGCAAAATAAGTTAGGACAATCTACTGCAACATAATGAAAGAGAAAATTGCTAAAAATATGTTAATACAAAGGTACACCATGCTGAACAGTGCCACATAACATCATATTATTTAACATTTGCACCTGGACAAAATATTCTATCATTCACAAGGCATAATCATCTATCTACATTATGGATAGAGGCCAAGTTCATCGAAAATGTAGCACAATATTATCAGGGTTAAGTAGAAGATGAAAACAATTGTGCATAGTCCTTCTTGTTGGTAGCAAAGCTGCATTAGTCCATTACAATGGATGGATATTAAATCTGTCCCAGGCTTAAACCAGAAGATTGAAGAATAACTAGTAATGTAAACTTCACATTAAGTATTAAAGGCATATGATACTCAAACACTTATGTAATTGGACAACAGAACATAACACAGTTTATTTCAAACCATATATTAGTAAATACTTATAAAATTGGTTTAGATTATCCTGGCAGTGGTGGCACACACCTTTAATCCAGAACTCAGAATGCAGAAGCTAGCAGATTTCTTTGAGTTTGAGGCCAGCCTGGACTGCAAATGAGTTCTAGGACAGGCTTCAAAGCTACTCAGAGAAACACTGTCCTGAAAAAAAAATACATATAGATAAATAAATAATTGATTTAGATGATAATCTTGGTAAAATATCATTGAAGATGAAGAAATCCATATGCATAGTTGTCGTGCCCCACCCTCGTCCAGCAAGGAATGACGCAACATCGGAGCTCTTCTTGTCAGC
>LOEQ01002222.1:225077-237675 GCA_001685075.1 Bramus lutescens | reverse complement strand
CCCAACTCCCACCCCCAGCCAACCGGGAGGCAGAGGTGAAGTGTGTCTCACACCTGCCTACCTTATACCAGAGTAAGACCAGCGGAACCGCACTGTTGGGAAGGCTGTGGGGGTGGGGTGGGTACTAAAAGTCAAATAAAGCAAGAGATTACAATCTGTAGTTCAGGATTCAGCCATCAGCTAGTATCCCAGCGATGTAGCCTCCTGATCCAGCCACTAGACAGGAAAAGAGACTAGCATTTCCCCCGGGCAGCAACTTCTTGGCCAGGAGTGAGGTTACTCCTGATGAAAATACCTGTTTTTAAAGAGCAAGCAAGGTGGTGGTGGCCTTTAATCCCAGCATTGGGAGGCAGAGACAGGCGGATCTCTGTGAGTTCAAGGCCAGCCTGGTCTACAGAGTTCTAGGATAGGCTCTAAAGCTACAGAGAAACCTCATCCTCCCCCTCCTCCCAAAAAAACCCAAAACCAACAAACAAAAAGATGGAACAGCTTTTCAGATGACCAGCGCTTGCTAGTGCTTTGGGGATAACCTGCCTTCTTAGCTCAGAGGATAAAGATGGGTCTTTGGAGATGGGTGGGGCATGGGAGTGCTCCTTGGAGGCTGCTGTGTGGTGAGGGTCGGGGCACTGGGGATCCTTGTACCTCCTCAGGGGTGCCCATTTCTTTAGGAGATTGGAGGCACTTGGTGACTTTTCCAGTGTGTTCAGTGCCATCCCGACTCCCCTGTAGGTTGTTGGGATGTAGGGTAAGTGGGAGCCAAATGAGGGAGGACAGGTTTGCCTGGCTCTGCTGAGAGGTGAAGGCACGGTCGGTCTAAAGATGAGCGGGGCTGGACCCCTCTCAGCAAGCCATTTCCTTCTGTCCGAAGACACAGCCAGTAGTCACAGGAGGCTAATGAGCACTCGGCATGTGCTGGTCCTAAGAGAAAAATACACACAGGCTTTTGATGACTCCATTAATAATTATTTGATCGCCTGCTGAAATGACAATGCTTTTGGTGGGTTAAAGAAGCATATTGTTAAAATTAATCTCTGGCTTTGAGAACAGCTACTGGATTAGTTCCGTGACCTACATGCTCATGTTAGACCTTTCATATTTCTGTAGAATCTTGTTGGTCTGGAAAGAGACCAGTGTTTCAGCAAAGAAGCCTGTCTGTGGAATCCCAGACTTCACTACTGTGTGTGCGTGTGTGTGCATCTGTGTGTGTGCGCACGTGTGCTTGCGTACATGCCTGTGGAGGCAAGACACCGACTTCAGGTGTCTTCTGTTGCTCTTCATTTTATTCTTTGAGACAGAGTCTCCTACTGAACCCAGAACTCTACTGGTTAACCAGAGGTCTGCCTCTTTCCCCCACCCTCAGCACACAGACCCACCCCACTGTGGCCAGCTTTGTATGCCGTGTTAGGGATCTGAACTCAGATCTTGATGTCTGCATGACCAGCACTTTAGTGCCACTGAGCCACCTCCCAACCCCACCAAACCTTTTATATATTTGATTTCAGTGGCTTTCCATGAACAGCAGCCCTTCCTCCCTTCAGGAACAGGAATGTCTGGGGGCATCTGTTGACCGTTCTAACCAAGGGAGCTACTGACATCCTGTAGGTAGTGGCCAGGGACACCCACAGTGCCCAGGATAAGGCCTAGCACACAGAATTATCTGATCTCAAATGCCAGCAGTGCCAAGGTTGAGGATCATGTGACAAGTTTAAATTTCTAGTGTAGTTTTTCAGGCGTTAATATAGGAATCACTCGCCTAAAACACCGTCTGACCATAAATCCTGAGAGAGACATTCGGAGAACATGAGTTACACAGAGGTTGCTATGCACAGGATGCCAAGAGGTGGTCAGAGTGAGCTATGATTCTTGATCTGTAAGCTGAGGAATGACAGGGACTGATCTGGGATGGGATTACAGAGGGAGCCTGAGCAGCTGCCTGGGAGCATCACCTGTAGTTTTCCCGGTGTCATATGTGTGATGCAGTGTGTGTGTGTGTATAGTATGTATGTGTGTATGTAGTATGTATGCATGTATGTGTTTGGGTATGCATGTATGTATATATGAACCAGGTTAGACTTGCAGCATGTTAGGAAATAAACATCTGTGTGCCTCAAAGAAATTGGGCACTGGCAGATGGAAAAATTTTCATCAAAATTCACCCCTATTTAAAACTGTCCATTCCAGGACAAGGTCTCTGTGACCACTTGAGAGCCTTCGCATCACAGACCCCAAGCCCTGCTGTCCAGCCACCGTCTGAACTAGACTCTTGCAGGCCATGCCTATGTGGAAATATGCCCAAGTGTGTATCACTTGGAAAAGATCAGGCTTCCTCTGTAGAAGAATTCATAGACTCAGACCCGGATAATAGGCTCCCAGGGCTCTGGGACCTGACTGAAAAGCAGCTCCCCTGGGATGTTGATACCTCCTGGGCTCCTGGGGTCCCTCCTCAGNAGCCACAATGGCTGCTAACGTTTTGGCAAATTTCAACCAGGCCAACCCTGAAGGAGCAGGTGAAGGTACCCATGATCATGGAGCGTGTCCTCGTCATCTCTTTGTAGGGACAGGAGGAGGTGTGAGGATTAAGAATTTCCCAGAAGCCACACTGTCAGTTACCTACTGTGGAACTGCCTTAGTCTGTTGCTATAACAGAATACCTAAGACTATAGTGATAATGAACTAAGGCAGGGATAACAAATACAGGCACTTGCTGCCAAGCCTGGCAACCTGAGTTTAACCCCCTAAACACACATGGTGGAAGAAGAAGCAGTTTTCTCAAAGCCAATCACTACCCTTTGTATGCACCCTTATAAAAAATTACTATAGGGCTGGAGAGATGCCTCAGTGGTTAAGAGCATTGCCTGCTCTTCCAAAGGTCCTGAGTTCAATTCCTGGCAACCACATGGTGGCTCACAACCACAGACCTCATGCAGACAGAATATTGTATACATAATAAATAAATATAAAAAACCAAATATATGGATTGAATTGACGGAGTTTATTAAAAAATAAAAATAAAAAATAAAAATAAATATATTTTAAAGGAGACATTGTTTAAAAGGCTGTTGGACTTATAGCTTGGAAAGCTAAGAACATGGTACTAGCATGTGCTAGGCTACCAGTGAGAACTTCATGGCAAAAAGCAGAAGGCTGGAGTGAACGCGTGTGGAAGCAGGATGTGAGAGAGAGTCTGAGTGGAGGTGCTAGCTAACCCACTCTTTGGGAAGCACATTAATCTCTTCATTATGAGGTAGCCTCGGCAACTGTTAGTGCTTGAAACCATCACCTTTAGAATTGTCGCATGGAGAAATTGGGCTTTGCCATGTGTTTTGATAGAAACCATATCCAAATCACAGCATGAAGTAGGTCAACTGTTCTTCCCTGGGTGGATTCAACTTCCAAAATCTTACAGGCAGATGAGGCAGACAGACACACGCACACACTGGTGAAGCTCTGACCAGTGAAAGCAGGTGGTACTGTCCCTGGATCTAAGCTCCCTGGGAAGAGGGGGGTGCCTTTCCTGTTACCCTGTCCCCAGAGGGCTCATCTCCCCTTGACCCATGTTCCCGCTGCTGCCCTGTTCACAGGTTGGGAAAGGACGGCACAGCTCACCCTGTCTCTGCCAGTTTTCACAGGGGAAAAACCGGTTGCACTTACCCTCCACAGCAGGACACAGGACCACATGCTGTTTGACACAGATAGAATAGCTATTTCTTTTCAAGATAGAAAAATAAAACGCAAGGTAGGGCCCCCTCTTCTTGGAGTTGTGGGGTGGTTTCGAACAGTCAGGAGGAAGCTCGGAGACCAGGCTGCACACTCATGCTCACTGTTATACTTGCCACCCATGTGCCCTTCAGCTTGCACCATGGCAAGTACTAGATGCCTGCAGCGCTGCGAGCAGGCCCTTCTCTGAGCAAGAACCGGGCCTGGTTCATTCCCATCCTCTAGGCCTTTGGTTCTTGTGCTGATCCCGTTAGGATTACTGCATCTCTACAACCCTGCGGTCATGGGGCTTGTCATGATGGCTTTGCTAGTCTTGATGCAGCTTCCTCGAGGCCCATGAACACCGTCCCACATTAATGGTTACTGCTGTGGCCTGCCTCACTGCACAGGTCTGAAGCATGCCTTCCAAAGCGCTCTCCTCTCTGCACATCCCACTTGTCTCAGGCTAAGTCCTCTGTAACCATCCTTACCTCTGACCTGGTCAAAACCATCACCCCAAATGTAAATCATACCCTGTACCTTCTCCATCTGTCCCCACCCCCATCAACTAGGAATCCTTCAGCAATCTCTGCTGCTTTTATTAATTAAACCCCACACTTCTGACAATGGCTCTGAGTGTCCCTGCACGGCCCAGCTCCCTTCCAGCCACGTCCCAGATACGCTGACCTTCTCCTCGTTTCTCTGTGTTCCACAAGTTCCCTCTGGACTTGCTTTTACACTCGCATTCACACATAAACACACTTCTTTGACTGCTGTTCACCCTCCAGCCCTCAGCTCCTCCCACCAGGAAAATCCTGCCTCACCCTACTCCAGTTTGGGGCCTTGCCCCATGCTCCGCTCACCTTTGTTCTGTCTTTCCTTCTGGTGGCAGTTACATATTTCTGAGGGTGGCTTTTAAATATGTCACCTGCACTGGACTCTAAGCTCATGAGGGTGGCGACCATTTTTCTTTTTGAACAACATTATGTGTGCCCTTGGTGCCTAGTAAGCAGTCAGAATATATTTTTAAATGGATGAATAATCAATCAGTCATGGGGAGGCTTAGCTTAGAAGGCTTGGCTCTTGTCTCTGCTTTAACTCTTTGAGGTTCTTTTTGTCCTATTGTTGGTTGGATATTAAAGTTGTTTTTTTTTAATTTGAGGCATCTGTAAGTTTTTATTTCATGTCACCAATCCTGCAATCAGTTTCCTTTGGAACTTCTGCCTTTGTTTGGAAAAGTTCAGAGTAAATTTGTCTCTATCGTGGCAGCTCCTTCAGAAGAAATCTACAGAGTGAGACTGAAGTAGCTGTGGCTCACTTCCCAGGGCTTCCACGAGTGGGGAGCCCTGCTACTGCAGGGCAGCAAGAGAGCGCCGGTGGGTGGGATGGAGTCTTTTTTGTGGCTTTGTTCTTAGGACTTTTCCCCACAAGAGAGTAAACTTCTTAAATTCCCTCAATGAGGAAGGTATTTTTGCTGTAATTCCTTAATTCTCATGGCTACACTAAAATGAAGCACCTTTGATGTCATTTTGAAAGGTATGAGAAGAAAATCATTGAGTGTCCTGAGCAAACATGGTAGAAGTGACACTCATGTTTGTCTAATGTTAAGTCCTTTGCTTGTCCTTAGTATAACCTACTTACAGACCTCTGTCAATCACCCTGCAGGCCTCCAGTGATAGGGTTACAAAATGCAATGACGCTGGACAAACATTGAAGGTAGGCAATTGATGCAGTGTTTAAGATTGGAAAAGCATGACCTAACAGAGAACTAAGCAAATGGAAAAACAAGACCAACTCCAGGAAAACAAAGAGTGATGTCCACACGGAGAAAAACAGTAATGGTATAGTACAGTGCTCATAGGGGCCTAGCAATCACATGGCACTAATGATGGGAGTTCTATATATTGATCTAATGCAACTTACAATATAATTGTATGGGAACCGTCAAGAGGATACTTGTGTGGGAGAATGTGGGGGGGGACCATCTTCCATAGCTAAAAAGTCAATAAATAGCACATAAAAAGGAAAAATCGAGACATGTCAATAAATGAATACTATTTTAACATGTGATAACCATGGGGGAAAATTGTAGTCCTGTGTCACAGTGGCAGGGATACATCCTGAGAAATTCACCATTAGGTGATGCCATCATTCGGCCAACACCATATACTCAAATGCTGCTCGGTGGGCACCTAAGCTGCATGGCTCACCTTGCTTCTCCTGGACTATAACATTATGTCACATTTTACGTACAATTGAAGGCAATCGTATGTAATTATGTAACAGTTCTCATATAAACTATAATAAAATATAATGTGAAAGGCAAGTATTTATAGCTGTTTGGCGCACTTACTGTGTCTGTCGTGTGGGTTGTCATGACTGGAGTTGCCCTGGGTGAGTCAGTGAGTGACTGGGGGGAGCGTGCAGACGCCCAGGTCACCACTGCACACCACTGGACACTAGATTTCAATGAAAAGCGCTTTTCCTTCTTCAATAGTAAGTTAACGTTAACTTGCCATGACATTTTTGCTTTGTAAACCTTTTAAATTTAACCTTTTGACCCTTGTTTGACAGCTTTAAACACCATCACGTTCTGAAACCATACAAAAGATCCTTTGCACCCTTGTCACATAAGCTTTTTTCTGGTTTTAGTTTCTGTATACTCTAGACTTTCTCTTAAAAACTAACATACTGGGCTAGAGAGACGGTTGTCCATTAAAGACTAGATTCACGATCAAACACTAATGCAGTTTCACACATCAGCCTACACTGCATGGGCTCATTAACATCACTGACTACCTGATTTACAAAATATGTTGTACAATACATTGTACATACATGGATCTATATACAGTACATGTGTACATTGCTCTCAGAGGCCAGAAAAGGATGCTGGATCTCTTGGAATTGTTATTATAGGTGTTTGTGAGCTGCCATGTGAGTGCTGGGAACTGAACCCAGGTCTTCTGCAAAAGCAGCAAATGCTATCTAGTTAACTGCTTTGAAAAATAAGTTGTAGTATACTCTAAAATAATGTTTAGAAATATGGATACTAATTGCACAAACACAGTGAGTTTTAATGATTATCAAATATTATGTACTGTACCTAGTTGTGTGTTCTATACCCTTATACAACTGATTACAAAATTGGTTTGTTAATACTGGCATCACTACAAATACTTTACCAATGTGTTTTATACAACCTTGTGACCATTACTGTGCCACTAGCTTTGACAATTTTTCATCTTTATAATACTATTATGGGACCGTGACTACATGCAGCCCCTTGTGACCAAACTATTGTTGTGCATCACAGGACTATACAAAGATAAAATGTGGCTTCCTCTAGAGGTAAGGACAGAAGGTGGGGAATACAGGCTCTGGAGTCATGTCCGAGGCTTGTGGGATTACTTGAGATGTTGCCAGGGAATGATAACCCAGGAGCGAGCTGACTCATCCCAGCTGACGAAGGAACTGTTCAGAATCCTGGAGGTTTCTGTTCTTAGAGCATCATGGGGTCCACAGCCCCCTCTGATTGCTTAGCTCAGAGTGGTGTGTCTTAGCAGAATATGCCCATGGTGACCCGATGTTTCCTATGCCCACAAAGGCCAAATACACTGAGGATTTCTTAGGAGAGATCACATCCAGGCCTGAGCGTAGAGCCATAAAGAAATCTAATCAGATAGGTGATGTGGCTTCTGGCTTTGCTTGTATCTCACTCAGAGAGGGGCTCAAAGACAGCAGAGGGTTTCCTAAGCCATGCCAAAGAGGAGTGCATGGTAGCTAAGGCAAGAGCTCAAGGCAGGACCCTGAGGGCACAACTGCTTGCTATTCCATGTAGCCTTAGCTCTAACCTGGGAGCTCACTCTCAGGCAAGGGCTATAATGGAAACCATGAGTGAGCTGCTTGGGGGTTCACTCTGACTTGTTCATGCTTAGATCGCTTTCTTACCCAAGATCACCCATCTACCTTGGGATGCAACTACGCACAGTGAGCTAGGACCTCCTTAACAGTAAGTACCCACGCCTATCCCCACAGACTGGCCCACAGGCCCATCTGATCTAGGCAATTCTTCAGTCAGCTTTTCTCTCGGGTGACTCTAGGCTGTGTCAGGTTAAAGCTAAGTAGGACACAGGATACAGGCCAGAGTTCACTCAAGTGCAGAAACCTCAAAGGAAAGAAGGGAACTCACAGGTCTCCTTCACTGGGCTGTGTCCTTACACCCAGGCCATGACCTGGCACTGCTGCTGATAGCTAATTCTACCCTGATGACAGAGGTGCCCAAGCCTACATGTCTTCCGTTGATGCCCAGACCCTCTACCTCACACAGAGAATACAATGATTCCCAAGTGTGCCTTCCAGAACTAATATGAAATTACAGAAGTGCTCAGATCATCAAAGGACTCCGGACAAGCCCAGGGAATCTAATTAGAGGAGATAAAAGCTCCCAATTTGAGGATCTTTGAATGACAGTAGCCTCAAAGTACATTGTGAATGGATTTTTAATCTGTTGTTTAGGGCTGTGTTGTTTATTTATATTTTTTATTTGTTTCTACTGAGACATAATTTTCATACATGGTTCTCCTTTCTGTGAGATTTCAGTTACCTATGATCTACCATGTCCCAAATTAAATTTTTAAAAATTCAGAAGTCATCAAGTATGGCGGTGCATGCCTTTAGTCCCAGCATTGGTAGGTAGAGGTATGTGGATCTCTGTGAGTTCAAGGCCCAGCCTGATCTACAAAGAGAGCCAGGGCTGTTACACAGAGCAACCCTGTCTCTAAAAACAAGGCCAAACAAACAAACAAAATCCAGAAGTAAAGAATTGATGCATTTTAAATTGTGGCTGCTGTCTGATTCCATCTGTGGCTTCTGATTTCTGCTGTAGCATGGCGTAATCTCGCAACTTCTCACTGTGCCCATCTGGGATACAAATAATCCTCTGTCCGGTGTGTCCACTCTAGATGTACCATCTCGCCACTAGTCACTCAGAAGACATCTTGAGTATCAGATTGGTGGCCGTGGGAAGGCAACACGTGTATTTAAGCAATCCTTATTTTGTTTAATAATGACTCCAAGGCACAAGAATACTGATACTGAACAAGTTAGTATGACAGAGAAAGGCTATGTGAGAAGGTAGACATTACTAACTTTATTGTAGATATCTGTACATAAAGGAGAAAACAGAGCTTCTATAGGATTCATAGTATTGATGTTTTGAGGTATCCTCTGGGGGAATCTTAGAGCCATTCCCTGAGGATAAAGAGGCATCGATACACAATAAAATTTTTATCTTAAATGTCTCCCCATTATCTGCCATCCAGATCAACACACACTGTATTTTACTTAACTCCAGGAAGTCCCCTCCTGTGTCCTTCCAAGGTGACTCTATTTTTATCCCCACGGACTGTTCCTCTTTAGTTACTTTAAGTTTTGTATGCCTGGTGTCATGGGTTTGACTGGCATCATGGGTGTGACTGGCATCATGGGTGTGTCTGGCATCATGGATGTGTCTGGCATTATGGGTATGCCTGGCATCATGGGTGCAACTCCCACTGTCCACACCACCGCACTCCATCACCTTTCTTCTCTCTTTTGTGGAAAGTGGGGAAAACTTGGAGGTTTGGAATGTCCTGGGTGTATCTGAGCTTTCCACTCATGTGAAAAATCTCTGACTTCACTCCTGTCGCCAGCTGTAATTAGGAGAGAAAACAAGGAGCTAAGCGCACAACGTCAGGGCACCCAGATTGTCTTGAGCTTCAATCCAGGACAGTGAAGTCCAAGCAGGTTCCTCCCAAAGCCAGCTGTGTCTGTGACTGGTGGGGGTAATCACCTCTCAGCAGCTGATGGTTCGAATCCACCAAGCACCCGCTCCCTCCCATAGGGACCTAGGATGCCATCACCAGTGCAGGAACCAAAAGGCTAGGTGAGGTCATGCCATCCACTCTGACCTGGCCTTCTCAGCTGGGCTTTACTGGAAGGCACACCCACTGAACCACGGGCTAGGAAGAGCCAGGGTTAGGATTGGTTACTGCTTCCCAGGTAGCAATGAGGGCAGATTCTAGCAGTATTGGCCATGGGTACAAAAGTGTATACCCTGTGCAAGCAGGCCTGCTGTCGTCTACCTGGTGATGTGGAGGAATTCCAAATTTGGCTTCTGTTTTATATTGAGTTCCATATTTTGGGAATGTGTGGATATAGCCTTCTAAGATGGTACAGACTCAGAAAACTTCCCCTCCTGCCTGCATTTGGGGTTGGATACATCTTTGAGAGTTCCAGCACTTTCGATGCTTACAGTGATAGTAATACCTGCTGTTGGTGCTTGGCGAACTTACATAACTAGAGAGCTGGTATATCTCAGGAAGTGACTTCAGTCATGCCCTCTATGTCCTGGGAATAGGCCTTCCCTGCCCATGCCTGCTAGGCCCTATGCCAACTATGAGCACTCTGGGATAATGAGTTTCCAAAGACCAGGCTACTGTTACCACTATTACTTTAAAGGAGCAGGGGTGCTTCCCATACATAAAGAATGAAGGGTCAAAGGGTCACTATCAAAGCAGGCTTGCCCAGAGTCCTCAGCAGCCAGCTTCGTCTTTATCTGGATGCTGTCCTGGGTACCATCTGCAGGGCTGGAAGCCACTAACCAGCTCTCCATAACCCATGCACAGTCTCTAAGGACCAGAATATTTAAGAACATAGGCTAAGGACATACACTCTGCTCTGTTCCCTACCCCTGCCTGTGGCCTTTGGACTGCTGCTGCCCAAGGCCCATGTACCAAGAGGGAAGGCTGCTGTTGTATCCAGGAGACAGGCACTGGAGACTCAAGCCCCTCCCCGCTCTTGCTCTCTTTCCAAGATACATCAATCAGTCTGACAGGCAAAGAGGTTTCTCTCCTATACAGAAGATACCAATGTCTGTAACATCATTAGCCACTCAGGGCGTAAGTACTGCCAGACTAGGGCCAGAAGAAAACCAGGCTGGACTTGAGGTGCCAGACAACCTGATCGCTGGCCATGACCTTGTTTGAAGAGGACAGTAATTGATTTGCAAACTAGGCCTGAACTGGCTCAGGCCTGGTCCAGGATGCTGCCTTGTCTCCCTGACCCAGGCAGCTTGGGACCGTGCTCTACGTCTGCTGAAATCATCAACAACCTGGGCAGTTGCTTAACCAAGGGTGAAGACTGTATTGATCGAAGCTAATGGCTTGTAGGCCGGCAGAAAATGAAATTTATAATTGCTATTGAGTCCCATCGACTTACCGACTGTAGGCTTTTGGTGAATGGGAATATGGGAGCAATCAGCACGGATGGCCCCTGGGCCAGCAGTTCCCGGACAGGGTTCAGGAGAGGGGAAGGAAGCTTCAAGAGGCTCAGCCTGCAGAGCAGAGAATCAGCACTAAGCACACCGCTGTTCTCTGTGCACTGTGCACATGCTGTCAGTTTGCTCCTTCTATGCTTGCCAGTCTAGGAGGTGACCAGTTAGCGTTTGCTCCTTTTTATGAGTGGAAGCCTGGAGCTTCTCCATTGAGCTACCGAGCTAGAAGACCCTAGAAGCTGTAGTGCCATGTCTCTAGGCTCCTGCTGAGTCTCCAACAACACACACATCATCACCAACCTTGCTGTGCCCTTGACTTCTACATTGTATGGACAGAGGCTGTTGGTAGAAAACCAACTGAGAATTCTGATGGGGGCTCAGGAATGGTTTCTCCAAGATCAAGGTTAAGAGCCTTACCCCTGTCCCATGTCAACTCATTCTCCTGCTGGGCAATTCCCTTCATTCTCTGCCCACCCCCCATGCAACTTCTTCATTTCATTCACTTATTCTGCCTCGGCCTCAGCTATGGCCTTCCTGCCTCCTCCAACTGCCTCGTCCCCCTCACCTGACCTCGGCGTTGCCTGCTTCATGTGCCCCTTTCCTCTGTGTGTGCCGAGATACCAGCAGTGTTTGTTTCTTGTCTAGCTCTGCCTGGCAGTCATCCTCCCCCAGAGTCTCCCAATGCTGAACACAGAGAAGGCCCCTAAATTTGAAGACTGGATAAATGAAAATGACGGCTGTATGCAGTTGAATCTTGGGGTGCACTTGCATGGAAGTAAAGAGAAGTCCAAGTATCCCCCAGCCTTTGTACCACACAGCCTAGCAAAAAGACAGGCCAACTGAGCCAAGGAGGCTGACTTTTAAGAATGTAATCTTTTATATTGACTCTTTAAATCTTTAAAACAATCTTTATGAAAAGCCGCCAGAGTTTTCAGACTACCTCATTGCTATTTTAAAAGTTAAGATTTCCATTGATGGGGTTAGAGAATAGGTTTATACGTTGTTGCCTTGAAGTTCTCCAGGCAGGGGAGAAGGGAAGACAGTCTTATTCTGAGGGCCCAGCTGGACCTCAAGACCTTGGGTAGATGAAGAACTCGGGGAAGAACAGATCTCCAAACACAGCTCAGACAGAACACTAACAGTCCAAAAGGAATAAAAAAAAAAAAAGCCAGTAGAGGCACTTAAGGCCACTGTACAATAAATCATTTGCATCATCTGCTGCGGCAGCTCACTCCTGGGACAGCACAGGACCTCAGCAGAGCCCCTCAACCTTGCCTACAAATGGCATTAAGTTTCTAAAACATCCCACTGACCCCTCCCCAGTGCCCTTCCATTACCTCACCCCTCTCCTCCCAATCAATCTCTTGACCTCAATGCTTACCCTTTAAATCAGTTCAGCTTTGAGATTCATCTTGCCATTTCCCCCGGCCACTTTAAAAAAGTCACCGACTTTCCATAAATCACTTTCTGCTCCCCTTCTCCTCTTGCATGGTACTCCATACACTGCCGCTCTGACACAGCTGCAGACTCAGACGGCCGCAGGCTTGCTGCAGGGCGCCCAACCCCAGCCTGTGGTCCAGAGGGGAA
>LOEQ01002222.1:202842-225059 GCA_001685075.1 Bramus lutescens | reverse complement strand
CTGCAGCTGGACTGCCTCAAGCCTTTCCAAAGCTCCTGAAAGTTATCGAACGTGTCCAGTGAGGGTCTCTAAAGTAGACCTTAAAAATAAGACTCCCGCGCACTTTTCATTAAAGAGGTTCTCTGGCTGGTGGAGAAGTGAGGGGGGTGGGTCGGATAACAGGACCAATTCTAGAGGAGGAATGGGACGCAAGCCATAAAAGGAGGTCTCTGCCGAAGCCTCAGGGAGCTCGGCTCTGACCAAGGGTTACCTGCTGAGGATGACTTAAATTCCCAGGCACGCCTGGTTCTCCCAGTTCAGGCTAAACAAGACTCTAGCAGTCAAAGGGCGCTCTGAAACAATCTGGCCATCCTGAGAATCCTGGGAATGAATTGTGTCTAATTTGAGGCCTCCTGGAAGAGAGGGAGCATGAAGATCCGAAAAGGGACCCAAGAGAATCTGGGCAGGGTTGCTGTGCAACACGATTTGAAAAGCATCTTTGACCATTCTCAGAAGAACTCCTTAGCATCAATAGTCGCCCCAGGTAAGTGATTGCTGGCCCACACTGCACACCTCCACAGGCTGAAGGAAACCCCAGCACACCAAGGATTCACCTACAGGGAGATCCATATAATAGGCAGTCCCTAACTGTTGTCCTTGGAAGGTCTGTAGGGAGGCCAGGCCCAGGCTTCCTCCAGCTAGCGATGTATGTGATGTTAGCCTGTCCCCTGCCTAGTGTGGCCCACAGACAGGGACTGGGGTTTGCACTCTTAGTTATGGTGCTTGTCATAGGAAAAGCTCAAACATCTCACAAATTAGCATTATATTTGTTATTGTTTCAGATATCCGAAGGAGTTCAGCTCCCTTCCAGGCAGCTTTCACTTAAAAAGCTTCCGTATAACTTACATAAATGGTTTGAATCCATCAGTAGCTCTCTTCTTCCCCTCACACATGTGAACTGTTAGGTGGGATATGTCCCTCCCTCACAGACCCTGTTCAGTACAAAAGCCTATAGCCACCAAAACCCAATTGTGATGTCTTCTGTTTGAGGCTGGTGGTTTTCCCTCCTTTCAAGGAGTTTATGTTTCCTGTAATGTTCTACAGCTTGCCTTCCTTGAGTTCCATCACAGTATTTAAACATACATCCCTCCATGTTTATGAGCCCTGTAGCCACAGATACAACCGACGCCAGGCTGAGGAAAACAGCTCTATGTGTGTTGAATGGGTACAGACTTTATCTTATCATTGTTTCCTAAAGGATGTGGTGTGGTGGCTGCTGACGTCACATTGTACCAGGTTCTATAGGTTATCTAGGAAAGAAGGAAAGTATCTGGGAGGAATGTGTAAGTCATGGATAAATACTGTCGTTTTATATGAGGGGATTGAGCCTCTGAGGGGTTTGAAGAACCCATAGGGGGTGGTCCTAGAATCGGTCCCAGGTGTGACAATTAATGACACAGGGAAATTGAAATGTGGAAATGCGAGGTAAGGAGTTTGCATATTATTGTTGATCTCAGAAGAAAGGCATTTATGGGAGAAATGGAGTGAGCTGAGACATTGAGGAAGTCCTAATGGTATCAAGGGAGGACACAGGACTGAGCACACCCATATCTGCAGAGGACACCGTGGCAGGGGCTGGGCTCTGAGAAGGACTGTAAAGTCATAAGGCTGGGTCCGCAGGATTCTCGTAAGCCGGCAATTGTGAAATCCTGCAGGGTTTCCAATGAGCATCTTGTTCTAATCCCCTCTCTGAAAACTCCTTGCCTGCCCACTGCAAGAGATGACTGCAGAATGAGGAAGCATGGGGGACAGGAAAGGATGGACAGCAGTGACTGAGGAGGGGTGGTGGGCCCAAGAATGTGGTTCCTACTGACTGAGATGGGGAGCCTATGAAACAGGTGCCAGGACAGGAAAAGACAGAATTTAACTCCCGTTTGCGATACTGGAACTGTCGGGACAGTATGACATTTGACCTCAGGTTCATAGTTGAACTGCACATGGATGGCATTTAAATCCATGAGATAGTATAGACAGAAGTGGCAGCATGTGGCACCCAGTGAGGAAAAAGCAAGAAGGTGCTGTTGGGACCCCAGTGTAGCAAGTGCTGTCAGAGAGGGCAGAGTCAGCATGACTCCTGTTCCCACATGGCTTCAGCCCTGGCAGTCACAGACACCTATGTTCGCCCTCCTTCACCTCCCCCAACCCCAGCACTAATCACACATTGGTGTTCTTCTCTCTCCCATCTCAGACAGGCAGGGAGCCCTGTCTCCCCTGTCTACCTCTCGGGAAAGCTGGACCAGAACTAATACGACTAGAGCGCCCCATGCTTTCTCACCAGACTGTGGAGTGTGCAGCACAGTCTGTGCCTGGCTACCCTGGCTCCGGGAAGCTCCAGGCAGTCGTGGGATGGGGTACAGACAGGCCTGAGCACAGAGGACTGTAGGGACACAGGTAGTTGCTGGGACCTCCTAGTGGAGGGCCTGGTCACTGCTATTAGACTGCCCTGACCCATTGTCACCTCTTTGTCTTCTGTCACAATCTGGGATGGCTTCCCACCAGCCCAGGAAAACCACCCCAAGCCCTACCTGAGTTCAGACTCCCACACTGGCACCTTTGGAAACTCCCTCTCTGAATCCTTCCACCCGACCTTAGCCATGCCCTTAGCCGAGGGCATTAGATTAGCCCTTCCTTCTTCCTGTCCTTACAAGGAGAATTTCAGAAAGGTTCCCTATGTTCTTTTAAGACTCATGTGTATTTGTGTGTGTTCATGTATGTGTATGTGTGTACATGTGAGTGTGGGGTGTGTGTGTGTGTGCGTGTGTGTATGTGTGTCTGTGTGTCTGTGTGTGCTGTTGTCACATACAGGTCCTACCATCCTAAACCCCTCAGCCCCTTCCATCTTCATCTTGTTCCCTCCTCTCCCACTCCCTCACCCAGGGAGGTCCTTATTTCTCTCTATAGAGTCATTCTTGCTGCATCATCCAACAGGAAGCCAGAGGCTTTCATTGAGCTTGTCCTTCCTGCATTCTTCAGCTTTTCCCTCAGGGCTTGAGGGGTATGCCAGCTCTCCTGCACACTGCACCACCCCTTCCTTCCACTGTAAGAGTTCTTGGGACTCTGCTCACAGTCCCTTCTTTCTCCCTGCACAGGCTTCCTGGAGAGGTCATCAGGGCCCACAGCAGTTCCTTGAGGAGTTAGGACACTGGCCCTGAAGCCATCAAATGCAGACTCCAGAGCAAAGTGCATGACCTGCCTGTGCTGGGACTTCAGGCGACCGTCTCAGCCTTTGCAGGCCTCAGCTTGCACAAATGCAAAATGGAAGTAGTGATGAGACTTGTGTAAAAAAATAATAATAATCCAGATAGAAAATGAAGGCCCATGCATAGCATGTAATGTCTAAATTCATGTGAACTGTAGCTGTTGCTACTATTATAAGAATTATTATTGAACACATCTTGCATAATCTATAATCTAGTATGTTGCAACCTTTCTCCAATCTTTGTCTGTCTCTGTATCTCTCTGTCTCTGTCTCTCTGTCTCTATGCCTCTCTGTGTGTACATCTCTGTCTCTGTCTGTGTCTCCCCCCTCTCTCCCTCTCTCTGTCTCTCTCTCTCTGTCTTTCTCTGTCACACACACACACACACACACACACACACACACACACACCATATAAAGCTCCCCACAAGAGGGCTGGATATCTTCTAGCTCTGTTTCTGGTCCCCCTGCCCATGCCCCCACTTCCAGCCCACTTCCCTCTGCTCCAGGCCCCATCATTCCTTGGACTGAAAGATATCCTCTGGCCAGCTCCAGGTGCAGAGGTGACTATAACATTCTTGTGCCCCCAGGGAGCAGCAGCTAGCTGAGCAGACAGCAATATCACACGGAAGACAGTTATTCATAGGATGTCAAAGGTGAAGTGGGAAAAGGTGACATTGTGGAGGACCGCATGGAAGAGGCTTACCTGGGGTGGAAGATCAGACCCTTACAGTGTAATGAGCCCAGGGCAGTAACCATACTGCAGTCACATCAGCGGCCCTTAAATCCAGATTCTAAACCATTTGCCCAGAAGTTTGGGTTGAGCAGATGTGGAGATGGGTTCCTAAGCACCCCGGGTGCATGCATGTGTCATGAGACCGTTCAGCAATTGTTAGCTGAGCAGCTGGGTCTGTTGGTAGATATGTGATCATGTTGGCTATACTGTGACTCACGGTTCAGGGCAGGAATGAGGCTGACTCTGGGGACCACAAGATCATGAATGCATTTGGAGAGAGGACAAGACTGTTTGATGACAGGGTTGGTGCTTAGGCATGAGGCCAGCCAAACTAAGAATCTCAGACTGTGGCACTTGCCAGCCTCCAACCACTATCGTGGTCTCCAAAGACCTCAGTTTGCACATCTGCAAGTAGTAAAATGTAACTAGTGAGTGGAAGAATTCAAGATTCAAGCAGAGCATTTCCTTGGCTTGCTGCATAGGCCTTTGGAAAAGGCCTGTAGGTGGTGCCCAGGCAAGGATGGTTATATCTGAGTTGAGTCAATAATGGGCTTGAAAGGAAAGGGGGGAGCACAGGGAAAAATGAGTTTAGAAAGTAATTACTCATGAAGTTGGGGGGCAGTACCTCAGCGTGTGACATTGCTAGCTGTGGAGTCCTGGAAGAGGGACGAGGCTCAGCGGGTTTGGGAGAGCTTCACACTGAGGTTTTCATTCATTCCAGAAAGACCCAAGACCTTCTGGGGAGCATTTGTAGATGGCTTGACAGACGAGCCTCCCATTCATAAATGAGGACTCCTGATAGGAGAAGGGGAAGCTGGGACAACCTGGCAACAGTGAGAAAACCTTGTGAGAACTTCTGCGGAGGGACATAGGGAGTCAAAGCAGGTGGTGAGTCTTGAATACAGACGTTAGCAGGAAGGCTTTTTAGAGTGGAGGAAAAAAATCTGGAAGGGGTGTGGGGGGTGATGGTGTCTGAGTCACCAAGATGACAAAAGCCGGAACCATGTTTGGGGGTGTCTGGCTAGAGCAAGGTTTGGAGGGGCCAATGTCTTCCAATGCTAGTGCAGAGATGAGAAGCAGTTGTGTGGGTTGTCTTGGGAGAGGCCGCGAGAGCAGATACCTGCTGCACATGCTGAGGTGAGGGTAGGTAGCAGAATGGACACCATGCTTGTGCTGACCTCCTTAAAATCACGAGCCCTGCCTGTCCTGACCTGAGGAGAGTCACATTTTGGCCGCCCTTCAAAGCCTGGCCCTCTGGCTCTGTAGAGATTGTCCCTCCTCTCAGTGGCTCTGCAGAGATCTGCGGCCCCACGCAGAGATCTGCAGCCCCAGGGTCTACACCTTTGTTTAATTTTCCTTCCCTTTAGCCGTCAGGAAAGCCACTGGGAAACATCAGCTCAGAATCCTGCCCTGTGGTTATCAGGACTCTTTGATTATGAGGGAGGGAGGACAAGCAGGGGAAGAGAGGCTTGGTATCCTGTTGTGAGTAGAGCGCCCCTAACTTCAGGTTACTATCCTCCCCAGGCCACCTTGGCTTCAGGCTTGCCAAGTCCAGTCAGTTCTGAAGCCTTAGCTTGTCAATGCCCCCTGATTCAGGGCCTGATTTAAATATTTACAGAACTGGATACATTGATTAAAGGAAGTACTGAGGACAGGAACAGTGCTTATTAATAAATCATGTCAGTGGCTGTTTTTCTCGTGAGAAGCTCCATGGGTCTGATAAGTAATATATGCATGATTGATCATCTCGGGAGAAGAACCTGTGCTGGCATGGCAGTCCACATGGCCCATGCAAGAAGCCCCCTGAGGAATTGCAGGGCTGGAGTTGCTCCCTGCCCCCTGGAATGTGGTTTCAGTGAGGCCTGCTTTCCATTACCTGGAGCTCCCGAGAGGGCTGGAGTCTACGGCTTGACAATCAGGGAAAGCCTCTCCCTTTGTGTTGACATGTCAAGGGACTTACATGCCAATAACATGGGCAACCATCACTTATTGCCTGTATTGCTAAGCTTTGCATCCATTGGCCTGGGCACAGGAAGCCCAGCCTTCCTAGAGAAGCCATCTGGCATCTGTAGACCCCACCCAGTGTACTCCGGAGGGCCCATCTATGCTGATTAGTCCCTGAGACTGTCAAGTCCCTGCTGCCAGCTGCCCTGCCCAGTATGCTAGAGGGAGGAAGAGAAGATGTCTGTCTGGTAGAATGAGCAACTATCAGAATCTTTTGTAACAGAGTATAAAGACGGCCTGAAAACAGTCCAGAGCCTCGTGTCCCACTAAAGACACCTGAGGGGTCTATTCCATCTTCCGTGGAGTAGGGAAGGTTCTAAGCTCCTCCCTCCTGCAGGTGACCTGAAAAGAAGAATTCAAGAGCCGACAATGGAGATTAAGCCAACCCAGCCACGACAGAGAATCCTCACTCACTCACAGAGCCACCACCACCTGCCAAGTTTTTAGTTACACACATCAGGCAATCAAAACACAAAACTCCATGCTTTGGATGTCTTAATCTTATTGAACTTGATTTTTAAAAAAGCTTTGGAGATGTACACATTGACACTAGAAAAGAAAACAGCAATCAAAGGGGCACCCATGTCTCCTGGGCTCCTTATCAGACCTCAGCAGAATACTGAGGTCTTGTGTGCTTTCTTCTCATCACGGGCATCATCTTCACCTCCTCAGAGCCACACCAGCTAGTGTCTGTCTGATGCAGCCCTACTATGCCAACTTGAGCTGAGATAAGGTTAGGAAAGAGGGCAACCACAGGAACAGAAGGGCCCCTCCTGATAGTTGATGCTATTCTGTCAGGCACAACCTCTCCCTGCCTAATCTGAGGGCCCTGTCAGCCCAATTAGACAAAACATTTCTACCAGGTCTGTGTTCTCCAAGGCAGGACCACTAAACTAGTAAAACAGAGTCGTGTCCCCTCCCCCCGAAGGTCCAGCAGATGCCAGGAAACAGAAGGGCAGTCTTCTCCGAGTCTTGAGACAACTTTGAGGGACGATTGAGGCTCTCATGTGGACAATGAAAGAGACCTAAGAAAATAAGACCTTCAGGCATGTAGGTCTCCCCATCAGGAGTGATGAATCAGGTGTCGTCTGTGAGTAGTTGATCAAGCAGGGAGTCCCACTTCATCAACCATCTAGAAGAAGAGAATTATTACTGTCCTTTGCACCTACTGAGTTCTGGAGTGTGACTCCTTAAAGTGTGATCTGCAGCACTCTTGGTCATGAGGAAAGTGGTGTGCCAATCACAGCCATACACAATTTTGAGGAAGCCGTATTTAAAGGCACTTAAAGTGCCAATAGCCATAGAAAGACCTCTTCTGTTATGCGGGCCCACTGCTGGCTGCTCAGACTCAGGAAACAAATTAATTGTGTAAGCATTCACCCTCCTATTCTCTTTATCATGGTTATCATCACCATGGCTACCAGTTGATGTGCCAAGCACTCAGCAGGGCAGGGCTTGGTGATCGCTCCTCCTCTGGGACAGTTTCTCCTCCTCCTCCTTCCACTTGCTCTGCAGCAGGCATTGTAAACCTATACAGTCTGGAGTTGTTGACCTGTAGACTGAAGAGAAGTTCATATCAATTGTCAACTTAATGAGTTCTAGACTCACCTTGGAGACAAATCTCATGTCTGTAATGGAGTTTCTAGACTGGGTTCTTTGATGTGGGAAGACCCATTCTAAACGTTGCCTGTACCATTCCACTGACTAGTGTCCTAGAGCTTGAACATAAAGGAAAAAGTAAGCTAAACACCATCATCCACCTCCTTCTGTACCTGGAGTGCAGGTGCAATGTGACAGCTGCCTCACAATGCTGTTGCCTTGGCTTCCCTCGACTGTACCCTCAAACACTACACTAAAGTAAAACTCTTCCTTCCTTAAGTTGCTTTTGCCAAGAACTGTGCCACAGCAACAAAAAAAAAACATAACTAATATAGAAATTTTGTACCAGGAGTGAGGCTGTAATATAGAAACTTGGTACCAGGAGTGGGGCTGTAATACAAAAACTTGGTACCAGGAGTGGGGCTGTTGCTGTGATAAACTTTACCATGTGGTTTTTAGCTCTTTGGACTAGAAAATCCCTAATGTGCTGTGAGAAGAGTTTGATGAGTCACTCTGGTGAGTGAGGGGAAGGATAGAATGCTGTGAGAATCATAAGCAATGTGTTTTGGAGGAGAATAAGGTATTTTGGGATCTGAGCTGGAAGTCATTAAGAACATATTCTGGAAAACAATCTAGCTGCAACCTTCCCATATCCTGAGAATGTCAGTGATGCTGATTGCAAAAGTGATGGACTGATTTGTGATTTGGTGGAGGAAATTCTAGATAGTATAGCATTCTGGATATGTCATGGCTACTACTCACTGCTCTTCTTTAGGTTTACAGTGAAAGACAAGTGGAGAGAAAACAAATACAAAAGAATGTGCCGTTTGGCAAGGAAAGGAGAAAATGTAAAGTTGCAGACATGGTAGGAGCTGAAAAAGTAGCTATAATTGTTGAAGAGGTTGTCACCATTAAAGAGAAATCTACGTCTCTGTACAGAACAATGTGAAAGGTACCCTAAGGATAAGAACCCATAGATCAGAGGCTTTGTTTTCTGAAAATCCAAATTAGTTTCAGTGGAGAGCCTAAACTGAGAATGTCACTTGAGGGATGGTTCCACATGGCCGCTGAAGCCAGACAGTGTATGCTGGGAGTCATAGTTTTTGCAGTGAGGGTCCCTTGTGTGAAGCTGTAAAGGTAAAGTCTTATTGAAATGAGACTCGGGGTTTTGGAGATATTAGGGCCCCAAGAGACCTTCCAAGGAAAAAATGCAAGTGCAGACGGGAGCTGGCCCGAGAGAGCCATGGCAGAACTCGAGGTGCAATGCTTCCCATGCTCTTTAGTGCCTAGATGATTCGTTTTGAGTCCCAGTGATGGACATGGAGCTGCAGAATCTGATGTTTGCCCCACTGTGTTTTGGTCTCGATATGGTCCAATTGTTCCCTGCCATGTCCTCACGCCCCTCTTTCAGGAATGTTTACTCTGTGCCATTGTGCATTGGAAGTGTGTAACTTGTTTTGATGTTATAGGCACTCACAGTTAAGAGATTTCCCAAGTCTCAGAAGATACTCTGTGCTTGCACTTTGATGTATTAGAACTGTTGAAGATTTGTGGGGATGTTTGAAGTTGGACTGGATGCATTTTTCACTATGAGATAGCCGTGAGCCTATGATGAGGGGTGAAGATTACAGCTTTAACACAGTATCTTTGGTATTAGATCAACAAGGGATGGACTTTGGATGGTTAATATTGATTGTCAATTGACAAGAGCTAGGGGCACATTGATGTCTGTGAAGGAGTTCCTAGGTTGGGTTAACAGGAGTGGAGAGATCCACCTTTAATCTTGGTGGCTGTGGTTCTCAACTGGGTCCTAAATGAAAACTGGGCTGAACACGGGCATTCATTACCTCTGCTTAGTGAGCGAGAACACAGTGTGGCTGACTGCCTCATGCCCCTGCTGCCACGCCTTCCCTGCTGAATTAGTGGGGATTCTCTTGAAGAACAGAACTTATAGAATGAGTCTACATATAGATAGATTGATAGATAGATAGATGATAGATAGATNAGATAGATAGATAGATAGATAGATAGATAGATAGATAGATAGATAGATAGATAGATAGGGGTTTATAAGAATGGCTCACAGGCTGCGGTCCAGCTACTCCAGCAATGGCTTCCTACCAGCAGAAGGTCCAAGAATCCAGGAGGTTGTCCAGTCTGTGAAGTTGCATGTCTCAGGTGGTCTTCCGTATACTGCGGAATCCCAAAGAAGTATATGCTCTAATGCCAGTGAAGGCATGGACTGTGAGCAGGAGGGAGAAAAAGAAGGCAGAGAGAGCAAAAGCGTCCTTCTTCCCTGCCCTTTATAGAGACTGACAGCAGACCGTGTGGCCCTGGTTAAAGGTGATCTTCCCACCTCAAAGATCTGGCTGAGAAGTGGGTTTTCTCACTGCAAATGATTTAATTAAGAAAAAAAATCCCTCACAGGTGTGCCCAGCCATTTGCATTTTAGTTAATTCCAGATGAAGCTGTTAACAAGCAAGAAGAGTCATTATGAGTCCACCCCGTGTCAACTTGACAATCATACCTCCTTACGACATGATTAATTTCCAAATGAAAACAGTAACCAGCTCACAGAAATGTACTATCACACATACAATTGCAAACATATTATGCATTTGAATAGGTTGTAATTATGTTTTGACATGATATAACTGTCCCTCAAACAACCACAAATGCACTATAAATTTAGAATAGGAGTATTGTCCCTTGAGGAACATTTTGGTGTTGAGGGGGTTTAAGACAAGGTTTCTCTGTATAACAATCCTGGCTGTCCTGGAACTCACTTTGTAGACCAGGTTGGCCTCAGACTCACAGAGATCCACCTGCCTCTGCCTCCCAAGTGCTGGGATTAAAAACCACCACTGCCTGGCTGAGGGACATTCTTTTAGTAATTCTTTTTGTAAAACTTAAATATGATTACCACTGATAGTCTCTTTATTGATATTACATTACAAGATCGAGAAATGAAGGAAAGAAAACAAATATCTGTGCAAACACATTCTTAACAAAATATGGCAAAAACATGTCAGTTATAATCCTGGCTAGCTTCTGGTCACATGGTCCTAGCTGGTGTTTATAACCACCTTTCTCTACTACCCATTCTGTATTTCCTCCATCTTCAGCAAGAACCTCAGCAGGTCTTGGCTCTTTTCCTGAAGGAGTGACCCATACCATCATTCCTTAAAGATCTGTGACCTTTGTCATCTGCCCTGGTTTAGGCTGTTGTAGATTTCCATTGACTTTAATAAAGCAAAGGACATGGAAGTGCCAAGAGGTGGCCTAAAGGAGCTCCTTTACTCCAGACATAATCTTTCTTACCTCCATTGTAAAGAATCCAATTTCTGCTTGGTAGTCTAGATTAACCACCCCTCCTAACACTTATTCCTTTCTTAAACTATTGGCTTAAGGGCATCAGAATCTCAAAGTGGCCAGGGTAAAGTTTGAGTTCCAGTTCAATGGGATGTTATGTTTCCTGGCAGGAGTGCTCCCTGTTCTGGAACTAAAACTTCTAGGCCAGCAGAACTCAAGGTCACAGGAAAAGGAAGCAAAACTTTTCCTAGTGGGTCACTAGAGGTGATAGTGAGTGAAACTATTCCCTTTTCCACCCCTTGATTCCTGGAGACGGGAGAAGCAATATGCTATATTGGACGCTGACTCGAAGCATACACTGCCTTCTGGAGAGCCCTGCCCTAGCCCTCCAGGCTACTGCCACATAACTGGCACTGTTACTGGCTGTAACTGCATCTTCAAAAGGCTGTTTCATTTTTCTATCAGAGCAGCTGCTTCAGGATGGGAGGAACATGGTCAGACTGGTGGATCCTATGATCAAGGGTGTGCTGCCACACCTCTCTGGCTGTGACTTGAGTTTCTTGGTCTGAAGCAATACCATGTGGACTATCATGACTGTGGATAAGGATTTCTATAAGTCCACAGGTGGTATATGGCAGAAACATTATGTGTAGGAAAGGCATATCCATAACCAGACAGATTAATATCTTTAAACAGTGATCAGGGTTAAGTGTGTTGATTCTGTATCATGCAGCATAGGGGCCAGGCCCAGCAGCCAGATGGGAACAGGATGCAGATCCATCTGAAATACAAACACAACATGTTCAGCCCTGTGCCTGGTGCTGCTGGAAGACAGCAGTGGCTGTGTTGTGGGAGGGAACAAAGCTGTGCTGCTCCCAAGCACCCCTCCAATTTCTTTTTAGTTTCTCTGGAAAAGCACACTGTGTGGGGTCACCGTTCTCCCTTAATGTAGGAGGTCAGTATAGGGGTGGCCACATTCCTTGCTCAGTCAAAGCACTGCTGAGACAAGGCTGGCAAGGTCAGTACCAAGGGCCAAGAGGTGGCTCTTTTGAATTCATTCTTAAAGGCTGCATTGGACGTCACCAGCAGCCAGAACCAAGATCTGAATGGGAGAGAAATGCAAAACAAAATGTCTGTGCTAGTAGAATAGTGATGTGGAGGGTGAGGACCTTTGGACCCTGGGTGAGACTTATCCATAAGGAATAAACCCAGAGAAGTGGAGACTTTTGGATCCCAGTGGCAGAGCAGAAACTCTTGAAGGAAGGCTGTATACCTCCCTGCAAGTGCATAAACCCATGCTGCTTCTGAAGTGTTCTGGCATATGCCCTGGAAATCCAAGTGGAAAGAGGATCCAACTTGTCTTGCCATTCTGGGCCCCAGGCCTTGGTCCCAGGGAGTGGATGGGGGCTGCAAGGGTGACCTAGGTCTCCACACTCACTGTGTGTTCTTGGCTTCCAGCTCGCTCCAAGAGCCTGGTGATGGGGGAACAGAACCGGAGCCCAGGGAGGCCCCTGGCCCCCCACAAGCTGGGCCCTGTACTCAAGGCCGGCTGGCTGAAGAAGCAGAGGAGCATCATGAAGAACTGGCAGCAGCGATGGTTTGTGCTGCGTGGTGATCAACTCTTCTACTACAAAGACAAAGATGAGAGCAAGCCCCAGGTAAGGCATGAAGGTCCTGTGTCCCATTGGCGTCGTGCCGGGACAGTGAGGCGGTGGGTGAGGGCTAAGCTTTGAGTGTGAGTGCAAGCAAGGACTCACAAGTACTCAAGTTTTTCTTACCCCTGTGCATGCTCCCATATCACAGCTTGTTTTTCTAAAGCACACTCCCAACTTCTGAGATGAAAATGGTTCCTTTTAACATTGGCAGAGTACATCCCCACCTAAATTAAGAAGCGGCACTTCCCATGTTCCGCTCAGCTGCTTAGCGTTTCCGACAAAGACATGTGTGCACATATTTCATTCTCATTATCCAGGAAAATGGGCTCCAGACAAATCTAAGCTGACACCGAAATCCGAATTCCTGTGTGACTCTACGTCTACAGTCTCTGCCTCAAATAGGGGTATTTATTCCCTGTACTACTGGGGACCTCCCCATTTGGGTGATCCGCTCAGACCAGCCTCGATTTACTCAGGAGGAAGGAGGCCTATGGACAACAAGGTTCAGGATTAAGCATTAAGCACTCACTGTGCTAAGTCTGGCCCTTGGTTATAGAATTGCTGTGCAACTAGATTCCAGTATCATCCCTGTCATGTATGTAATATTGTTCTATTTTGTAAATAAAACCTAAGTTGAAAAAAAGAGTGACTGCCCCGAGCCCTACAGGGAGCATGCTAGATGGACTTCCAATTCATTTCAGATCCACTGAACTCACGACTTTGCGTTCCTTCCATGTAAAACTGGACTGATGAGATCAAGAATTCCCAGTTTGGACTAGAGCCGCCTTCATCCTCTTCACTGTAGTTTGGTCCACCTTCATGAGTTTTGTCCATTTGTGCTGTTACCTATGTGGCCATCTTCCTAAAGCAGTTCTAATCATTTATATATTTATTTTTACTGTAGAATTTGCATGACATAAATAGCACCATAGTATCCATTGTTAAAGCATATAATTCAGTGGATTAAGCTCATTCACATTATTGTGCAATACTTTTTCATTTTGAGTACAGATATATTTTGGAAAGGCAAGGTGACGTAACTACCACAGAATAGAAGCCATGAATGGAGGTAACCATTGGAATACATGAGGTGAAGCCATTGTGATTGACTTGTAGCCAACTCCTTCCATCACTGCAGGCTGTGGGACGAAGCCTGCCCCAAGCCCTGTTTCTATTCAAGCTAGTGTTGGGGACACGGAAAAGATACAAGCAAGCCAAACTGACACTTCTGAAATTCTCAGCCTATTCAACACAGGTGTGACAGAATTTGACATCCTCCTGCACCCAAATTCACATCTTGCTTGCATGGAACATTTGGTCTTTCCCATGCTGCAGGAACCACTGAGACATGCACAGTCAGTCTCCTGTATACCAAGGCCCTGTTACTTCTGGCTTTGAATGAGGGGGTCTGAGTGTCCTTTCCAACTTGGAGCATTGATGGGAGGTATGGCTTGGCACATGTTCTCATCATCCCTTCTGTATTCTTTCCCCGGGGAATATAGTAGCTAAACCACAATATCTGCAGGGATAGTTCCAGAACCCTCCATCAGTGTTCAAATCCCTGTTGTATTTATTCATATGTTGCCTTTGTATCCCCTCCCATAAACTTGAAACCATCCCCAGGTTGCTTATAATACCTGGTGCAATCTAAATATAAGTAGTTGTTATACAGTATTGTCTAGCAGTTCATGACAAGAAGAGACAATTTGCCCATGCTCAGTCTAGATATATTTAGAAATATTAATTATCCATAGAGTTTCAATGCATGGGTTCAGAGGCCATGGCTGCAGACTCCTGGCTTTACCTCTTGCAAGGATTAGATGGCTCCAGTCCTGCAGGCCCAGCTGTCTTGGAAGGCCCTCTGCAGAGCACTCTGCTTTGGTGTCTGTGTGATCCGGCTGTGATGAGGCCATGCCCAACAGACGAAGCCACTAGCTGCTCTTTATAAGAATTTCACCGTTGTACACTGGACTCCTGTTGTCACCTGCTCGACTCAGCCTGCCATGCTTCCTTTGGAAGTTGTTCATTGTGATGTCGAATGATGCTAGGTGTTGGCAGCCCTGAGGTCCCTTCACTTGGGTGAAGATCCCTCTATTCCAGGCTCCCCATGTGTTCCCTGCTGTATACCATGTAAGTAGACCAGGCATCCCTATCTCCAATCAGATGGCTCTAGAGCATGTCTCTCCCAGAATTTCCCATTGCTGCCATCTTTTCCAGACCTTAACAGCTTCTAGTGAGAGCAGCTAATTAAATGACAGTAACCACATCTCCCATTCACTGGCCTGGATGCATAAGGGTATAGTAGCCTTATACCCACCCCAGGTCAATGAAGGTCCTTTATCCCCAGGGAGAATGGCACATCTGTGAAAGGAGGCAACATACCCCAACAGATACCAGTCTCTGCTCAAGACTCCTCTTGTGACTTTCTGTGTCTGTTGACCCTTCCAGGGTCGTGGGACCTAACCGACGTTCCAAAACCAACTCTGACTCCTGAAGCAGCCTTGCTGTACGAGTTCCTAATCTCAAAGCCACTATTAGTCCAATATGACATTTAGCTTCTACAGTGTGATCTCCAACTGCTGTCACAATCAACCCACAGATCCCTATCTAATTTCATGAAGCACATGTAATAGAGTAATTCTCAGTATCTGGTTCCTATAAATTACTCCCTGCTCACTGTTCAATGTGACAGCCCGGCCCGGCAGTCAGTCCCTCTCGGCAGAGAGCCTGAGCCAGCTGTTGTAATTGTCAGGAAAGGGTACATCCAACCGCCTGTGATATTGCCCAGAGCTCAGATAAGCATCAGTCATAGCCCATGTCCTTGTTCCCTCTCAAAGCCTTTATCTCTTCTCCTTTGTCCTGCTTAGGCCAGGAGGGCCAGCAACTGATTGCACAGAGATGAGGCAGATGGCTCGCATGAGCCCAGACATAAAAGGCCAAGCAGGGGTGCTTTCCAGAGCCTGACATCTGCCCTCATCCCTCCAGCCTTCCCCAGAACATGCTCTGGGCTTTCTAGTCAGCAGACTCTGCACTTTCTCCAGGGAAGGAGTCCAGGACTTTATCATTTGTCTTTTTTGGTTGGAATTTCAACTTCTGCTTGAAATGTTTTCTCGTGGCATGAAGCTTCCTCGTGTGCTTTGGTGGCCAGCTCTGTGCGTTTCAATTACTTGGAGACTCACTTTAGCGATCTCAGGCCTTAACTTGTGTGTCTCTTGGCACTGAGTAGCGATGGACCAGAATGGAAATGACGAGTACGAGACAGAAAAACGGTAGCACCAGAGAAAGAGTCCAAAGCAAGCCACAGGACAGCAAGAGTAGGTGCTGACATTTTAGCACTCATAATGAATAAGAATGAACTAGAATTACCTGCTTCTTAAAAGACAGAAAGTTCGTGGAGATTGGGTCTAACATGGAGAAGCAAAAATAAGCAAAAGGATGGGGAAAAGGAGAGGCAGTGATGGTGCACACCTTTAATCTCAGCATTTGGGAGGCAGAGGCAGGTGGGTACCTGTGATTTTGAGGCTAGCCTGGTCTCCTGGTCTACAAGATGAGTTCCAGGACAGCTAGGACTGTTACACAGAGAAACCCTATCTTGAAGAGAAAAAAAATGGGGAAAGTCTACACCAGGACGTTTGAACAAAAAAGGAAACAGACCAAGTAGGGTCCCTGAAACCAGGAACTGAGATAGGGACACACACTTCAAAATTCCTTCCTACTTATTGAAAAATGAAGAATCCCACCTTCTAGGTAAGGGCAGCAGATTTAGAAAATCAAATTTGACGGTTTCAACTCCCTAACACCCCTAACAAGCTACAACTATGGTCAGAGTTAAGACGAGGGAGACAGCCTCCGATGCTGGGCAGATTGGCCAGAGGCAGCTGGTGTGTTTGACTGACCTGGATCCCAGGCAGGGCTGGGGGCTGCACCGGAGCCTGAGACTTGCAGAACAGACCTGTCCCAACCGGCTGGGACTGGCAGCACTGGATATAGACCAAGAGGAGCAAAGACCAAGAGCCAAGGTTGAGAGTCAGCTTCAAAAGGTGTCAGAGGATTAGGGTGGCAGCTCAGTCAGGTACTGTGATGACCTGAGTTTAATCCCCAGCACCTGCATAGAAAGCAGGTGGATCCCAGGATTTGCTAGGCAGCCAGTGTAGCTGAATCAGGCAGCCAGCTCCAGGTTCAGCGAGAGACTGTCTCAAAAATATTAGATTAGAAGTGATAGAGGAAGACACTTGGACCTCAGCTTCTAACCTGAGTATACACTCCTACACCTGTACACATGCACATACGCATGTACACACACACGTGCACATGTGCACATATACACAAGTATATACATACGCAGAAAATACACACACACTTATTATAGCTAAGATACTGGGATAAACCTAATGTCAACAGATGGCTCCCTCCAGAATGGCACTCAGGTATAAGATTAAAAGTCTGGTCCCTGGAAAAAGTGGCGGGCAGAGCATCACTTCAGACTAAAGACCCAGCTCTCAATGGGAGCACTATGTTCCCACATCCTAGGGTTCACTTCACACTTAGCTTTCAGGCCCTTCGGTTAGGAGCAGCCTCCTCTCTGGTCCAGAGAGGAAAGTGAAGAACTTCCGGGGCTTGCAAGGGCAGTGGCCCAGGCGGAACACATCACACTTCCAGGACTTAAGCCTCTTAGCAGTAAAGGCCAAGATGGCAAAAGAAATTCAGACGAAAACAGGAAGAGGGAGGAGGAGGAAAAGGAGGAAGGCTGGGAGAAGGAGAAGGTGTCAGCCATAGAAACAGAAATGCCAGAGGGGAGAAGCCCCATATTTAAAATTCTTTACCAGGCCTGGTAGTATAGGCCTGAATTCCTAGCTACTCTGGAGGCTATGGCCAGTATATCACAAGTTCAAGGCCAGCACGGGCAACTTAGTGAACCCCTTTTCAAGGGGATGTGGCTCAGGGGAGGAAGACTTAACCAGCCTGAGCCAGGCTCTGAGCTCAATCCTTAGCACATTTGAACAACAGAGAACTGTCCCTCACTTCCTCTGAGAAAGACTGCAAACCTGGAGAAGACAGAGAACAAAACCTTCCCTAGGAGGTCAGAAGATAGACTTCCAACTTGAGACACCTAGAAGAGGAAAGAAATGACAAAAGCGTGACAGACAAACCATCTGATTAGGAGCTCTGGAGAGAGAAAAGGGAAAGGATGTGTCCTCAGAGAAATAGTGCCATGAGCTAGCTTCTCACTGCTGGAGTGCATGCAGGGTGGAGCTGATGAAGCAGACAGAGCTAGGGAGGTACAGGAAGGGGGAAGAGCGGGAGGAGGCTAGAGGCACAGTCTCAGGTCTCAGCTGTGCTTGGAATCCTCCAGATAATGGCTAAAACGCTGTGCCAAGATGCAGTAGCATAAACATGGTATTTGGGAAAAGAAAGAAAATCCCATTTAAGAGACTGAAAGTGCTGATCCTGACCGTGGCGGGGGAGGAATGAATTGCTGTCTTGTGGCAGGGTGGAGAATAGTTTTAATCCTTGAGTAACTTTGCTCTTAGAAGTCAGTGAAATAAAACTGAAATAATTGATATGGAGTTTGAAAATACAAATAAGCTAGATTGGTAAGGCTGGGGGTGGACCTGGGAATGAGCTGGGAGGACAGCGGACCTGGGAGGGAGCTGGGAGGACAGTGGACCTGGGAATCAGTTGGGAGGACAGCAGACCTGGGAATAAGCTGGGAGGACAGCAGACCTGGGAGGGAGCTGGGAGGACAGCGGACCTGGGAATGGGAGGACAGTGGTCACTGAGACTTCTGTGTCGTGTTATAATTTCTCACAGCGGTCTGTCCACTCATATCCACCTTTTTAATGACTTTTAATTTAACCAATAGAGAAAACAATGAAAACCAAAGAAAAGAATGGAACAGAGCCACAGGCCTAAGTGATCTTCAGATAATTAGAAAAGGGGTGGTAAGAGACTAGACATGTCACTGGAGCCACCAAAAGCCACCGAGTCACATGATGGCCTGTGAAGAGCAGGTCTTGACCTAATGTTGGTGCTCAGAAGTAGTCATGGACAGTGTGTGTGGCAGCCTAACTCAGGGAGGGCCAGGAGGCCAGAACGTGAGGTTAGTCACACAGAGAACAGAAGCAGCAGCTTTTAGCCAGAAATCGGATATGGCTCCACCTGGGATCAGGGCCTTCGTTCTGTCCCCGTGTTGGGGGATTCACTGTGGTTGAGGAGCTCACACTCCATCACCTGGGAAGTCATTCTCAGCAGCATAGGCAGGAACTGGAGGGTACAGACAGGAGGCATGCCCTGGAGAAAGTGCCTGTGGGACTGGAAATAGCAGGGCAGAGTGTGGGAGGCTGTGGCATTTGAGGGACACCAGCGTGGCTCAGGCAGCTGCAGGTTCTGGCCAGGACATCTGAGAAGCCATTTTCAAGCAGGCTGGGTTTCCATTTTTGCCTCTTTGTTTGTTTTGTTTTCTTTCCTCTTTTCCAGGATAATAAGTAGCAGGAGGCTGAGCAGTAAGGAGCAGTAGAAAATTGATTTAAAGTTTGATTTAATTTAGCATAAAAGCCTGGAGTTGAGAGAAGGAAGACAAGATGGATGGGAAACAGGGGCTCTAGTGGGAGTGAGCTTTAACACATCAGAAATCTTTAAGGAAACTAATAAAACAAAACATGCCAAAATGAAACAAAACTCCCACAATGAGCAAACAAGGAGTTCATTTTGTGTTGGCCAGTGCCATGGAGCCTGCCCTGGAGTGTGGCTGGTTTTCTCAATGGTACTCCATTGGAGAAAATTGATTTTTCCTTTCCTAGAAGTATCAGTTGCAAATAGCTTCTTGTCCTGTGTTCTCTTTCCCCTCTCAGACCTGGAGAGCTGGAACCTCCTCTGGCTTGAGCCTGCGTAGGTCCTGTGTGTGTGGCCACATTCTCCATGTTACAAACTCATTTTAAAAGACACAGAAAAAAATCTTAATATTGCAATATTAATTATGTGTTAAGTATAGTAAACTAAGTATATTATTCAATCAGAGTAAGAAATATTTACAAAACAGGGAACCTTATGTGGGGGTTGGGACGGTCATCCAATTCCATAGCTTGAAAGTCATAATGTATTTCCAATATATAACCAGTGTCCAGCTTCCCTGGAGCCAACATTGACCAAGCTTTTCAACACAAAGCCTTTGGAAACCCCTCCCTCCCACCTCACCTCAAAAATGGGAACATTTCAAATTCAGGTGAGGGATGCGGGGGCATGGCATCTTGCCTAGGCTGACGGGTGCCCTGAAAGCATCTAAAAGCCGGAGCAACTTCAGTGAGAACTGGTCTTGGCAGAGACCTTTCACCTCAGCCAAAGGCATCCACAGCGGGAGCCAGGTGGGGAGCACTTTGCTCTGACTTGAAGCCAGTTTATACACAGCTAGCTTTCTTATGAAGCTTAGGACCACCTGCTGGGACCGCAGTGGGTTGGGTCCTCTTCCATCAGTTAACAGTCAAGACAGTCCCCCACAGACATGCTTACAGACCAGTCTGATCTGGACAGTTGCTCAGCTAAGAGTCTCGTGGCTCTAGGTTGTGTCACCTCAACAGTTGATCAGGACACTTGCCATGGATGCCTGGTATTTGGGCTTCAGCAAGGCACTTTGCCAGTGTCCCACATCTGGGGGTTGTGTGGGGGAGTAGCTTTCTGGACTTGGGTTTCCAAGCTCACTAGCTCATAACCAGAAAAGACGTTTGTTGTTATTTAAATGAAAAAGAAATGTTGGGGGTTGAAGAAATAGTTTCACAGTTAAGAGCACTTGCTGCTCTTCCAGAAGATCTGAGTTCGATTCCCAGCACTCAAGTCAAGTGGTCAAGAGGCTTACAGCTGCCTGTAACTCCAGCACTTCTGGCCTCTGTGGGGACACATGTTTAGACATTTGGCATATATTCTCTCTCTTTCTTTCTCTGTTTTTTTCTTTGTTTCTTTGTTTCTCCACCCCCTGCTCCCCCCCCTCACACACACATAAAAATACATCTTTTAGTAAAAAATATCCCCCATAGGTCTTGTATTTGAATACTTGGTGCCCTTGCTAGAGGAAGTATGCCAGCTTTGGGGGTTTATACCCCAACCCTACTTCCTGCTCCTCATCTATGCTTCCTGTGAGTGGGTAGAAAATGTGATCAGCCAGCTTCCAGCTCCAGCCACTGTACCATATTTCCCTCACTGTGGTAGACTCTCTATCCCTCTGTATCTGTAAGCCCAAAGAAATCCTTTCCTGCCTAAGTGAACTGCATCTAACAAAGCTTTAGTAAGTCAGCCAACAGAAAGGGGTCCATGACAGGCAGGTCCCCTGACCTTGCCTCTGTCATGTTATCGGTGTGATGGACAGCACTGAAGGCTAGTGATTCTGTGGGCCATTAGGCCAGGTCCCCAGCTGAGCTTTGTCCACTTACTCTGACTTTCCCAGTCCCATGCTCTGTAGTCTCCAAGGCTGACTGCCTGCATTCTTCCCTTGCCCGCTCACATGCGAGCTCACATGCATGCTCTGTAGTCTCTAAGGATGACCACCTGCATTCTTCCCTTCCCTGCTCACATGCATGCTCTGTAGTCTCCAAGGCTAACCAGCTGCATTCTTCCCTTCCCTGCTCACATGCATGCTCTGTAGTCTCCAAGGCTAACCAGCTGCATTCTTCCCTTCTCTGCTCACATGCATGTTCTGTAGTCTCCAAGGCTAACCAGCTGCATTCTTCCCTTCCCTGCTCACATGCATGCTCTGTAGTCTCCAAGGCTAACCAGCTGCATTCTTCCCTTCTCTGCTCACATGCATGCTCTGTAGTCTCCAAGGCTAACCAGCTGTATTCTTCCCTTCCCTGCTCACACGCATGCTCTGTAGTCTCCAAGGCTGACCACCTGCATTCTTCCCATCCCTATTCACTTGCATGCTCACATGAATTCTCTGTAGTATCCAAGGCTGTTTGCCTGCATTCTTCCCTTTCCTGGATACATGCCCTGCTCCCTGCAGCAAGTTGATGGCATCTCCCCTCCTCTTGAATACAATGGGCTTGTGACTAGTTGGCCACTAGAATGACCCAGAAGTGATGCTGCATGCATTCTAGTCCCCACCCCTAAGAAGTTAAACTGTGCACTTGTCTGGGCAGATCACAGCAGGACAGGGACAGTATGGAGGAAGAGAACTCCCAGCCTGCACTGCCAGTTGACAGAGATGTCCCTTGCAGCTCTGCAAACTCATTATCCATTCCTTTGGTTTTCAGGAGTGTCATAAATGGCATGCCGCATCAGCGATTGAAAGAGTAGGTTCTAAAAACACTCTATTTTCTTGGAGTTGTGGCCCCAGCACTTTCCTCCTTGCTCTACGTGACATCAGTTTTCCCATCTAGCTAGAAGAGGATCTGCACATTTTGAAGGTCTTGGAAAGTGGACATAATCGTTTCTTAACTGTTGTGGTTATTCGCTGGTGTAGAACAAAGAACCCTGAAACTTAGTGGCCTGGAAAGAGGGAATGATGATTTTGCAGCAGGGCTCAGGTAAGTTTTACTCCACAGGGCGTGGTATAGGGTCACTCACACAGCTGCATAGCAGGCAGCTGCCTGGGGCAGAAGATTCATGGCCAGCCTGAGCTACAGAGTGGGATTATATCTTAAAGATAGATAGATAGATAGATAGATAGATAGATAGATAGATAGATAGA
>LOEQ01002222.1:152385-163227 GCA_001685075.1 Bramus lutescens | reverse complement strand
CTTCTCCTTCTCCTTCTCCTTCTCCTTCTCCTTCTCCTTCTTCTTCTTCTTTTCTTCTTGTCCACTTCCTCCTCCTCTTCCTTCTCCTCCTCCTTCTCTTTCTTCTTCATATTTGGCTTCTTAATGTAAAAATCTCCAAATGTTTTTACATGCTCGTGACTCATTTACCACATTTGAATGTATGTGGTCGGGCTAGGTGGCAGGCAGTTTAGCTCATTATTTGCAATGAATTCTGCAGTCAATGAAAGAAGTGGAATGTTATGCGGTCAAATAACCCGAGACATCACCATTTATCAAAGTTTGGAAGGTTTCTCTGGCTGGCCTTCTCAGGGTTTTGGGCACAGTTGTGCAGCAGTGTGTTGGGTGGACTATGGGTCTGGCTTCTAGGCTTGTGTCCAAGGAAACTGCTTTACACAGAACCTCATGGAGCACATACCATTGGATACACTTTAAGAATCTCTGCTTTAGATATTAAGCTCAGTTGCCATAGCAGTAACTCGGCAAGTTGGTTTCCATGGCTGTGTGTGCTTGCTAGTCACCTGAGAAGATTCAGACTCTCAGCTCAAAATGTATGTGTATTTGCTGTTTAGGAAAGATTTAAAAAAAAAAAAAGTAGAAGCCAGGCATGAGGCTTAGATCTGTGATCTCAGAATTTGGGAAGCCGAGGCAGGAGGACTACTATAAATTCAAGGGCAGTCTTATTCAAGGGCAGTCTGGACTACACAGTGAAACCCTATCTACACACACACACACACACACATACACACACACACTTCATTTCACTCAGAAAAGACCTTTAGTTACTCATATTCACCAGACCAACAGCTAAAGCAGCCGCTGTTCTTGCTGATTTCATTCCTGGATGTTCCTGAACATAAATTTTTACAACAGAACATTTTAGCTGATTGTGTGTGAGAGAGAGTGTGTCTGAAGTAGAAAAATTCCAATAATCTGAATGGAATCTGGTGAAGAGAGCCTCAAAACCTCCCCTAGTGCCCGAGACTGGTTTAGCAGCAACATCCTTGTGGCTTTAAAACCCAGTGCTGGGGTTCGTCCAGAGACCATTGGCTGGCTGAACTTGGCTGCAAGCCAGACTTAGAGCAGTGGTGGTGTCCTCTGTATGAGTGGTTGCTGTAGAGGTGGAACTGAGCCCCAAGTGCTCCCAGAGAAATGAGTGGTCCTGCCCTAGTGTCTGTTCTACAGAGGCTGTTTATGCCTGAGCAGAGGGCCGAGGTACTTGCTCTGAACCCTGAGGCACCTGTCTGACGTCATTCTTTCTAAGAGTGTTTCTAGCTACATCTGTGTGTAAGGCTAGCTCCTCAGTATTGCATGGATGCCTGGGACCAGGGCTGGAAGAAGGAAATGCCCCTGAGCCCGGCACTGAGTCGAAGTTGGATCCAGGCTGGGAAGCAGCGAGAGCAGAGGGCAGGCCCTGAGACCCTGCTGCTGCTGCGTCTCCTGCTTTCTCTGGGGCTTTTGATCCTCACTCTTGCTGCTGGTTAGAAGGCCTCCCTGCTCCCAGAAACCCCCACTCCCTTCTCCTTGTGCCTCCTTATGTCTTTAGAAGCCTAAGTCCCTTATCAGAAAGTATAGTCCACCCACCACCACTGCCAGTCTTGTGTCCACTTGGTGCCCTGTGGGACCTAGCCATCATTCTGTCTTCCATCCTAGCACCCACGGCCTGTCTGCCCTGCCTGCCTCCTTTTATGCCCACTTAACCCCCACACTCTTGGTAGCCTCTGCCCTTGCTGGACCAATGAGCCATTCTGGTGCTCTGAGTGCCTGATGACCCCAGACCCCTTCTGTCCTCCCTCATTGCTGGTGGCTGCACCTATCTAGCCTTTCATCTATGTGTGTTTGATTGGCCCCATTTGCCCGGTTTCACTCCATTTGCTGTGGCTTCCCTCTCCTTTCTGAGTTCTGTCTCTCCAGGACCCCAGGACTCAGTGGAAGCAGACCCACGCCCTCCATCTCTCCTCTGCAGCATTCATCTCAACCAGCAGGTGCAGCCACTGCTTGGCTCGGCTCTCAGCTGGAACCCTTCATACCTTCCTGCCCCTCTGCAGAGATGCTGGCTCTCCACTGTCTTCTTCCCTTCTGATACTGGAAAGCTGGGTGCTCTGTGATCCAGTTTCCTGGATCACCTTCCTACTTGTCACCTGCACTGGCTTCCACACTGGCCATCTCATGCCTGTTCTAGTCCCAGTCACACGTGTCCCTCCTCAGGCCTACCTCACAGTCTCTGTATACAGAAAAAGCTCAGCTTCTTTGTCCAGTGACATTTCTCTTCAGTGCCTGGCCAGCCTGTCCCCCCGCACTGCCTAAACCTCGCTGGTCCTACACATTGCTCTGTATATCTACAGTCAGGCCCAGAGTGATTGAGCCTGGTGGGGGCCTGCACCCACTGCTGTCTCTGAGCCTGCTGCTGTCTCTAAGTCCCTGGCCTGTGGGCTCCATTCACTTCCTTCTTCAGGGGAGGGGTTGGTCTGATTGGCTGCCACCAGTGGTCATCTCTTGTCACCTCTGTAAAGGCACAGTACCTGTGTGTTTTGTGAACACTGGAAAGCAGAGTGTAGGAAGGCAGGGTGACACTTTGTCTCCCCACTGGAAGGGCCCAATGTGTGACTCTGGCCACCCAGCAAATCCCAGTGGCAGACAGTTTGAAAGAATCTAGCCCACACTGCCAGTAGTGAATTCTAGGGATGGACATTGTGAGGCCAGCGGCTGGGGCAGCTTGCATTCAACTTAGCTTTAGAGGCCGTGGAACAGGATGTGGGTGGAGCACAGACTGTGACCGATGGCCAGGAGGTCAGCGCCCCCATGGTTCTGGTGGTGGTGTAGAGGACAAGGCCCCATAGCATCCCGTCTGTGGCTCAGGGTCTGTGCAGGTTCCACTGTTTTTCTGAGAAATATCCGCCCTCAGTCACCTCTTCCCCATTCAAGTGTACCAGGCAGCAGCCTTGTGGGTTTCTTAAAACAGGAACTGGCCTCAGGTAGAGATTTAGTTCCATTTCCTAACCAGGCCAGCCCTCCCCTCCCCGCCCTAAGCTTCTCCATTGCCACCTACATTTCGGACATGCATGCCAATCTCAAGAGGCTTCAGAAATGTTTCAGGAAGTGCAGTGATTTTCTTAGCTCTTCCCTCTTCTGGCTACAGCTCAGGACTTCAGCGTGTGCATCTAGAAAGAGGAATAAGCAGGCTCTGGTGATCTCCTAGACCCACAGCAGCTTGAGCTCAGAACTGCTCTGCTCTTAGCAATGGCCAGCAATAGGCCTGGTGCTTCCTTCCTTACGGACAGCTGGCAGCAGTCTGGCTAGGATGCCAGTGCTAAGATACTAGTTGGGTCAGTAGCCCTCCTTTGGCCATGCTTAAAAGCAGGTCTGCTTACCCAGCACATGGTCGAAGTCAACATTGCAGGCCTTCAGGTTGGTGAGGGGTGGGGATTCTTGTCCCAGGAAGGAGCCAACCTTCGCCTGATGTTCCTTTAAAAGCCTCCCAGACACCCTCAGACTTTTGAGCTGCCTGTAAATCTACTCTCACGTCCTGCTAGCTTGTGGGTCCTTGTGTGGATAGAAGAGCCACCTCTGGGGATCTTGGGACCAAAGTAGGGAGCATTCAGATGAATCAACTCCATAAAATAACTCTCCATGGCACCCTTAACTCCATCCACCGGAGTTTATGTATTTTGTCAGGCAGCCTCTTTCACCATACATTCTGTCACTAAACCCTCGAACATCTTTATAGACCCCATCCATTAAAGTACACCGCAACTCAATAGTTATAATGTGGTCATGGAATTGCGTGGACATAACCCTAATTTAAACATTTTCAACACTCCCAGAACAAACTTCATGCCCAGCTAGCCACTTCTAGTTCTGAGACAACTGTCCCTCACCCTGTCACCCTTGCCTAACAGCCACAGGATGGTTAAACTTCTTTCCTGCCAGTGGGTTTTGGGGACTGACTTCTGATTGCTTTTAAAGCTTTTTAGTTTTACGTAGTTTCTTCGTTCCTTGAGGAATTTTGTTTGTTCATTTGAGACAGGGTTTCTCAGTGTAGCCCTGGCAGTCCTGGAACTCACTCTGTAGACCAGGATGGCCTCGAACTCAGTGATCCACACGCCTCTGCCTTTAATCTTAGCATTCTTCCTTAGTGCTGGGATTAAAAGTGTGTGGACCACACCTGGCCTTTTTAAGACTGCATCCATAAAGGATATTGACTGAAAGTTTTCTCAGGATACGTGTGTGTTCAGAATCTCAGGAATACTGGCTATGTAGAAGGGATTGAGAAGTACATTCTTTTCTATTTATTTGAAGTCTATGAGTAGTGGGTGTTAATTTTTCTTTATATGCCTGATAGAATTCATCATCCTTTAAAGGAAGCATCTTTTTGTTAATTTCCACTGCTGTCTCCCTAATCATTTATTTCTGTTGTAGTTTCATCTCATCTGTCCATCTTGTTTGGCTTGTCCCTGTCCAGCATCTTCATGTGTAGGATTGAGTTACTGAGCTCTCTCTTCTTTTCCCACATAGACATTTAGGGCTGTGTCTTCTACGTTCACAGCTGCAACCCATAAATTTTGGTGTGTTGTATTTTCAGTTTCCTCCACTTCAAAGTGTTTTTGTTTGGCTTCGTTGGGTTTTTAGTTTTGAGACAAAAATCTCACAATATATACCCAGTCCTGAAGTTAAAATTCTCCTGCCTCTGCCTCCTCAGTGCTGGGACCACAGGCATGTACCATCACACTAGGCTCTTAAGCTTTCAGAATGTATGTTTGTGTCTTCTCTGAGCATTGCAGAGTTCTATTTATTCCCCTCATCATTGCCTATCCCCCCAACTTCCTTTTTATTCATTTCTAATTTGATAAGTCAGTACACATACTTCAGAATGTCTGAGGCTTGCTTACAGTTTAGTCTGTTGTATATTCTGGAATATATCCTATGTTGACTTGAGAGGAATGTGTAGTCTGCTATTGCTGGGTTGTGCGTTCTATAGATGCGTTTGGTCCAATTGATTCCTCTTGGTGACTGAGCTAAGTACACATTTTTGCTGACTTATATTCCTGATTCTATAGGTGTTCTTCATTTCTTCGTGTTGTGTAGGAGATGATCTAATGTTTCCTCTGATGTTCATTTATTTTGTTAAAAAATATGTTCACTTATCTTTGCTTTTTGTTTAAGTAGTCAACCTTTATAAAGTTTATAGTGAATGCAATTGTTACTATGGTTGCTTTGCTATTTTATTTGTGTTTAGGGAACAGGATTCTTATGCTGTAGCCCAGGCTGGCCTGGAATTGTATAGCCTAGACTGGCCTTGAACGCATGGCAATTCTGAGAATATAATCAACCACCATCAACCGTGGCAAGGTAGATATATATGTGTGTGTGTGTGTGTAAAAGTTGTTTTGCTGTTTATTTTCCATTCCTCTTACTTGTTTTCACTGTTGTTTGTTTGTTGTGTCTTATTTATGCATTACTGGCTTTTTCTTTGTTATACAGAAACTTTCTGGTGTACTGTTTCCCTCTAGCATTTTATTTTAGTTATCTTAGAAGCTGTTACTGATACTAAAATTAGCCCCCTCTTCAAACTCTGATTAATAGTCTTCAGTTCAGTAGCACAAACTCTTTTGTACCATGTATCTCTACTCCCTTCTCGGCCGTTGTCATTATTGTGGTATTAATTACATCTTTGTAATTATTACAGTTTTGTGGTCAATGCTTTGTGGAGTTACATTTTTAGACAAAAATATACATTTAAACTGTCTTTTATATGTCTAGTTATATGGGTGTTATTTCTTCAAGGGGGTTGGGTGACCGTCTAATGCCCTCTTATTTCACGGAGGTCTCAAATTAGTATTTTCCTATAGGACAGATGTGCTGGGCAGAGAATTTGGAGTCCTTGTCCATCTGAGTCAGTCTTCATTTTCCCCTCATATTTCAAGAATAGTTTTCCTGGATATACAATTCTCTGTTGATGGCTTCCCAGTTTCTGTATTTTGGAATAGAACCCTACTACTTCTAGGCTTTGCTGGTTTCCTGAGAAGACAGCGGCTAGCTTCACTAAGAATCATGTGTAGGATCGCTTGCTTTTGCATCTTTCAAGGTTCTCTGGATTCAGACTGACTGCTTGCCCGTGCATTTGTAGGATATGAAGCCCAGGTTAGCATCCTTACAGTATTGGGATTCTTAGGTCCATGCTTTTCAGCCAGTTTGGAAGATTTTTATCCTTTTCGTATCCCCCTTTGCCATGTTTGCCTTCAGAACTCAGGTTAAATGGATGTTGGTACCCTTAATCATGTACCATCAGGTTCTAAAGTTTGTTTGTTTGTTTTTCTCAATGTTTTAACAATATTTCCCTCAGACTAGATATTTTCAGTCTCTCGCAGATCTGTTGTTGAGGTCTTATACTAAGTTAACGTATTTTTAAACCACAGAATTTCTATTTGATTCTTTTTATAATTTACATCTCTTTATCAATTATACAATTAGTGAGATATCAGTATACCCAATTCCCTTTTGTTTTTCTTTCTTTAGGCAGGATCTCACTATGTAGCTCCAGCTGCTGGCCTTGAACTCACAGAGCTCTGCCTGTCTGCTGGGATAAAAGTTGTTTGGGGAGCCCAGTGGTATCCTTCATTTCTTTGAACATATTCACAATGGTTGACTTGCAGTCTTTGTCAAGTTTGGAGTTAGTTGAGGGTACTTTCTGTAGATTAATTTCTGTGCATGACCCTTACTTTGTGTGTGTGTGTGTGTGTGTGTGTGTGTTCTTACTGTAATCTTTAATGAAAATTAGATACAATGGCAGAGCCACATCCTCGGTCTCAGAGTTTGCGATGCTATCTTAGCCTCCACTTTTTGCTTGGGAAGAGATCCAAAATCAGTAAGAGACAGGACACTGACTCTTCCCAGGCTCTCCTGTGCAATGGCACACATGTGATCTTCTAGAGCTCCAGGAATAAGCAGTTCTCCATCAATATTTCTCTCCCCTGCATGGTCTTTTTTTTTTCCCACCACAGACCAAGCCTTTACCTTTATTTTAAAAAGCTATGTATTTATTTCGCTTTCTGCCTCTGTGCTTGTGCCTTCCACACAAGCACGAAAATTGACAACAGTTTTTGTCTCCTCAATAAGGAAAGCCCGCTTGATCCTGTCACGGACACACTTGGTGCACATAAAGCTACCATAGGCCCTACACCACCGTAGGCCCTGCTGACTGCTTCTTTGTCTTAGACAATCTCATAAGGACTCACAGTTCGGTCTCACAGTACGAACCTCTTGAAGTCGGCCTGGGTACACATCACATGACGATTTAGGTGCTTTCCCAGCCTTCTTGGTATAAAGGTAAACAATCGTGTTGCCAGGGGTTCAAGACAGCCTAGTTTTGTTAGAGGCTGTATTGTAGGAAAGCCTACAATGGTATGTCAAATGCTGGACCATTCTGAGTGCCTCTAAGCACCATCCCAAGAAGCTCCCTGGATGATCTTAAAAGTTAAAAAAATATGCAACTTACTTTCTGGCTTTGGCTGAGTGTGTTTGCCCAGTTTGTATCACAGCTCTAACGGGAAAGAATTGCTTCTGATATTTGTTTTCAATTTATTTTTAAAGACAGGGTTTCTCTGTGTAGCCCTGGCTGTCCTGGAACTCACTCTATAGACCNCACTTGTGAGTCTTCTGGACAAATGCCCTGGAAGCAGGGTAAAGCAGGAGTCGGGTTAAATGATGGCAGTGCCCTGTCAAGGGGAGTTCTTAGGGAATTCTGACCAGGTCAGATGATGACAGTGCTTTGGGGATGGGGACTTTTCGAGAAGCTAATTCCTACCAAGGTATGTGAGCAAGTATTCTCTCCTTTGGGCAGGGTCTTGTCCCTCTTACTTAAGCTTTACTTGGAGGTGTCAAGGGTGTAGCAAGCCAAGGGCTTGGGCTCAAGGAAGTCGGGAACCACTGGAAGACCATGCAGCCAACGATGGGATGGGCAGGGCTCTGGATCCAGCCTGCCAGCAGCCAGCATAATTCTCTGCGCCAAAGAGGAATAGCTTTGTCTGTAAGCAGAGGAGGTCTCAGAAGTCTCACCAAGTTCATTAAGATCAGAATTAGCATCTGTATAACTGTGGTGTTGGTCCCTGGAAGATGCCCAGTAACAGAGATGGTTTTTACTCGATGTACCTTCGCTTCAAGGATAGCCTTCATAACCCAGAGAGCACTGTGTGCCAGGCTCTGACCTAGCCACCTCATCAATAGGAAGTGACTCACTCCCTGTGAAACCCTGAAGTCCTTTCTTCGTTTCCCGATAGAGATGAGGAAGCAGGTGCAGCCTCCCACCAGCGGCCAGCCAGGCGTGGGTTCCCATCCAGTGTACCTGTCACTGTAGCTTGGACCAGCAGCGGTGAGCTCTAGAACATGGCGAACATCATCCTGTGTCCTTTACTAGTGAAACCTGGAACTAGGGCTGGGTTGTCCCTGGTCATACTGGTTTGGAAGGCGTTGACAGTCAGGCAGAGACCATCCAGGTCTCCTTTGTGGCTCCAGCAGCCAGGTTCTTCTCTGCAAGTCTGTTGCCTGCAGGGCCTGTTTCAGATGATTGCGGTGTTGAGCACAGCCAGTCCTCAGCACAAGCTGATGACTGGATGGGAATCTATGGGCTGCTGTACTTCCAGACCTTAACAGTCCAGGAGGACCCTAGGAGCCACAGCACCAACAGTGTGCAAGGTGTGCAACTCAGAGTTGTGCCAAGGCTACGCAGATACAATACCTTTACTCAGGGGCTCCATCAGGTTGTTAATGACTTTGATAGACTTGATTATTATCAGTGATGTCACAGTGGTCTGTACGACGTGAAACTTTTATAGGTTCAGAGTAGGTGGTACCTGTTCCCTGGCTGGTCAGCCTGGCATATTTTGGAGTTGGGGTGGGTGATGGTATAATAATTAAACTTAAAAAAATGATCTAGTTTATTATTTTATGTGCATGTATATTTTGCCTGTATGTATGTATGTATGTACACCATGTGTGTGCCTGATGCCCATGAAGGGCAGAGAGAATTGAGCCCATGGAGATGAGGTTCTTATATCAGACTTCTTCCAAGTCTGAACTTAGGCCAAAGCCTCCACGTTGCCTCTGGCCAAGTCTACCCTTGTCATCCCTTGCAGGCTACCCACATCCTGCTCACTGGACCGCCACAACCTGAGGTGTGTAGAATGGTGTCACAAGGAATTCCCGTGATGTCTGCCGGTCCTCAGCAGTTCAGGCATGTTTAGGGCATGCTTCAGGCATGGAAGATGAATGGTCTCACCTGGGAAGGGGCGAGGCTACATCTGCTGAGTGCTGGCTGTGCCTGAGTGCACATTGAGCCTCCTTCCTTAGCCTCCCCGGGCTGGGAAGAGCTCTGTGAAGGGGTGAGTCTCCAAGGTTCCCGGGGGTGACTAACTGAACCCCAGCCTTGCAGGTAGTCTCAGGAATGCAAATCTGTGACCCTCCTGCCTGTCTCTAAGCATCCAGATCATTGCTGTCTATCCAAAGCTCCAGAATAAATTTCTGGAAAGATTGCGGTTTAATAGCCTTTGTCTGCCTGGACAGTGGGTCTTTGAGGTTTCTCTGGCTACCTAATAAAGCGTTGTCTGAGGAAATCTCCAGGCACTCTTCCTTCCAGTACCCGGCCCCCACCGCTGTGACCCACACAGACAGCTTCAGAGCCTGCAACCCTGGAGATCCTGAGAGGTGGTGCTGAAGGGATGTTACTCAGACAGGGAGCCACACCTCCCAATAAACTCCTGGGCAGCCACTGGGAGGACCGGGAAGTGTGGCTGCATCACCCAGTATCCTCTTACTCCCTGTGAGGCCCTATTGTCCAGCTAGAGCTCCCTGCGGCTGCCCTGGTGGGGGGCATTCATGAGCTGGGTTCTGAAGCCCATTCTGAGTGAGCGCTATTTGTAGAATCTTCTTAAAATACCACAACAGTGCCATTCACAGAGCGTCTGCCCAAGCATGAACTGCAAAGGCCAAAACAAAGCGCCCCTGTACTGGTATCCTCCAGGACCTCCGCCAAGGCACACACCCCCTATCCTGGGTGCTTTGAGGCCAAGCCCCAGGGTCCACTGAGGGACCCTGGCCGGGAATGCATCCTGGGCAAAACCCATGACTAAGGGAGCCACCAGAGTGGCGTGTTGTTCTGTTTAGGAAGAACTCTGGGTTCCCTTGGTGTTCTCAGAAGACACCTTATCCATCCCCTCATGCTCAGCCCTGAGTGACATCAGGCCTAAAATGTAGCTGGTACAAGTTACAGTGACAGGTGGCCAGGGACTCAGGAGGACAAAGCCTTTAGCCTCCAGCATCCAAGGCCCTGCCCTGGCTCCTGGCACCTCGTAAGTGCCAATGTCCAGTTTCATTATTAGACAGACAGTTAGTGTCCCTACCAGAGGCCTCTTCTCTGTCTCAGTGGCTCCACCAGAGTGTTTGTGCTTATGGCAGTGACGTTAGGCACTCACAAGTAGGTGCCCACCATCACCAGGCATGCTATTAGCGAGTCTTGGGCTGATACAAGCTCAGCAGCGCTAATGGGTAGAGCCTTTCTATGCAAATAGACCATGTGCTGGTCACTCCCACATTGCTCAGGGTCCAGGTCTGCCCTCTTCCAGCTGCCTGCTAGGGCCTTCTGCACTCCTATAAGACCCTGCTAGACATTAAGGCTGGAGTCCCAGGCCGTGTGACCATCTGTGCAGGTTACCTGATGTTTTCGTCCCTTCCAGGGGAATCCTAAGTTGCACAGAAAACCACTCCTGGTTTAGGTCTCTGGAGGATAAGAACCTGAAGTATGTGCAGGAGGGCAAGCGAGCCTCTCTCTCT
>LOEQ01002222.1:141260-152313 GCA_001685075.1 Bramus lutescens | reverse complement strand
CATCCTTGAGTAGTGCATTTGTTTTTGGCAGGCCCCCGACTCAGCCCCAGTAACAGGTAGTCAGGAAGTACGTGGACTCTCCCTGGTTAGTGGTGGGGTGTTAACACACACAACACCCTGCCTTGCAGTGCTTGTCTGCTGGGGCAAGGAGCAGCCAGAGTTAGACAACAAGGATGGTTTGGGGATTCTCAACAACAACAACAACAAAAGCCTGCATCCACATGAAAAGGAGCCCTAGTCTTTGCATCTCACCCCCACCTAGAGAGCAGGCACGCTTTTGACAGGCGGGTCCACACCACTTACTTGCCACATGTTTCCAGCAGGTCCTGTCTCTGCAGCTGTTTCCCCAGCACTACAGTGGGATCCCTGATGCCTTGGCTCAGAGTTGCCATGGGAATCTGATGAGCTTTGTGATGAGTGTGTCTAGCTGAGCAGGGCCTGTCCCTGGCCCGTCTTAGCCTTAAGTGCCTCATGAATTAATGGGAGTTTCTGTGACTCCCTCCATCTTGTCTCACGCCTCTTGAGTCCCGCTCTCAGCTGGACCACATATCATCCCGTATCTTCAGAACAGCTACATCCACGAGGTGGCTGTCCTATATGAGGATATGTGGAAGGCCACTCCTTGTGGCCATTTTGTGGTTGAAGAGCTGGCATGCCAAGGCACACTTTGAACAGTAGGTGTCTGTTGGCAGTGGCGTACAGAAAGGTGTACCTTTCTGAGCTCTAGGCCCTTCTTTCTTTCCTTGGTGTCAGCTGTTGCGTCTGTGTGATTGTGTGTGCATCAGTGCGCTAACCCTGGCTAATGTAGCTAGCCAGCTTGCCCTGGGGATCCCTGACCTCTGCCTCCCAAGTTCTGGGGCTGCAGGGAGCCACCATGCCCATCCAGCTTTTATGTGGGTTCTGGGGATCCCAACTCCAGTCCTCATGTTGCTTTCCAGGCACACTCTGTCCGTTTTTAATGATCTGGTCTAATCCAGCGTATTCCCGGGAACTGGTAAAGCCTGCATATCACGAGAGTGTGTAACATGAGAGGAAGTGCACCCAGAAGCTCCCTGGACTCGACATATTGCCTGGTTTCTATTTATTTTTCCTCCCTCCCATTCATTGCTCCTCTATCCCCAACAACAGATAATTATAATTGGGGGAGCCACTTCTGGATAATATGGGGTTGCTGTGATATCTGTCCATGGAGGGACAGGTGATTGACTCTGCTAGTCATGGCCTCACACTGAGGATGGCTAAGGTGAGAGCTTTGGGAATCAGGTCACAGTTGGGACCTTCCCCAAGGCCAGTACCCAGCCCCACCTATGACTGGGCCTAAGGAGGGCAGGACTGAAGGGGTGGAGTTTTGCTCTCAACCTCCTGAGCCTTGCTGAAGACCACTGGACAGATAGTCCTACTATTGGAACAGCTTTAGCAGTTTCCTTCTGTAGAAAGCAGAAAAGGTAAGGCCATGTAAGACCATCTAGGATACCATTCATAGAGCCTACAGTATAAATGGTTGCCTCTAGAGGGCGCTATATTCATTTGGACTACAAGGTGAATGACAGCTTTTTGGAGTAGTGCTGGGGACTGGTACTCGATCGTAGAAACCTACGAGCTGCATTAGCAAAGAGACTTCCTACTTGTCTTGTGTAGCTGGCCTACAGGCAGGAGAGAAGCTAGAGAAGCTATATAGAAACAGAACTATTTGGCTTGAAAATGAAGTGTGGGAAATGTGCCAGGTAAAGTCCCAGGGCCCCTCACAGCTGTGGGGTTGGAATACATCCGTCCTGAAACAGGGCTTTGGTGAGAGATGTGTGGTGGTGCTATCGAACCAGAGAGCAGTGTCTGTGTGCCCAGTCAGAGAGGGGAAGGACTGGGGTGACCTGTCTGCAGAATCCCTTCGGACCCTGGCTGTGTGGCATGTCATTGTTCCCTGAAATTGTATCCACTGGACCGTCCTCTCCAGCCGGCTGAACTTCTTACAGGCCTTTAACTGCATCTCATCTCTTCCCCCTTGCAGCCCGCTTGGCCCACTCCCTTTGCACCTTGGTCTGGAAGATGACACCAAAGTCAGTTATGCATGGAGTTTAGTCTGTAATTCCTTTCCCCCACCCCAGGTTTTCTGGAAGAAACTGGCTAGGCCAGCCAGTTCTCTTCCTCCAGCGGTCCAAGGATTAGTGTTGTGGGAATGGGCTGGGGTCTGTGCTGGGGGTCAGCTGTGTCGTCATAATAAAGGACGGGCTGAGGCAGAGCTTCAGTCCTTTGGTCCTGCGCCTTCCCGCCAGGTACTGAAGAACCGATGTCTGCTGCCTACCTTTAATTTGGCTTCTTTTGTTTTAAAATTGTTTTTATTGAGCTACATATTTTTCTCTGCTCCTCTCCCTGCCCCCTTCCCCGTCTCCTTTTACCCTCTCCCATGATCCCCACACTCCCAATTTACTCTCAATTTACTCAGGAGATCTTGTCTTTTTCTACTTCCCATGTAGATTAGAACCATGTGTGTCTCTCTTAGGGTCCTCTTTGTTGTCTGGGTTCTCTGGGGTTGTGAATTGTGAGCTGGTTTTTCTTTGCTTTATGTCTAAAAGCCACGTATGAGTGAGTACATGTTATATTTGTCTTTCTGGATCTGGGTTACCTTACTCAATATGATGTTTTCTGGATCCATCCATTTGCCAGCAAATTTCAAGATGTCATTAATTTTTTTCCACTGTGTAGTACTCCACTGTGTAAATGTACATCTTTTTTATCCACTCTTCAGTGGAGGGGCATTTTGGGGTATATACTCAAAGGGTGCTCAGTCATATCACAAGGACATGTGCTCAACTATGTTCATAGCAGCATTGTTTGTCATAGCCAGAACCTGGAAACAACCTAATTTGGCTTCTTAAGCAAGTTCTCTGTCTGCAGCCTGTTTGTTTATCATGGATGGTCTGCTGAGATTCCAGGTGGGGTCTTGCTATATTTTGTATCCCCAGGTCTAGTGTAACGCCCCTCTATCTGGACAACAGGTCTCAAACACTGCCATGAAGGCATACATCAGCCACAGGGACAAAACTGAGCAGACATGGGTGGTACCCGGTACACCAGGCTCTTGCTTTGGTTCCTTAGGATGATGATGCGCAGCATCAGAGTCTGAGGCCAGACCATTGTGGGAAGGGGCACAGGGAATCTGTGGGTAGGATTAGATCTGGGACCATGGTTAGTAAGCTGCTAGTTCTGTGCCCAGTTTTGGGGTCAATGAAGGGCACAGGGTGAGGAGCATTTCCAGAATTTTTAAGTGTTCGATGCCTCAATTAGAATGGTTTTTATTTACTCTCACACATAGTTTCTAGAAACAAAATTCACCGAGCACAGCGAGGCTTGGAGCCCTCTTCTCACTCACAGGACCCTTTGCCTATCTAGGCTTCACTCCTACTCAGGCCTGGAGTTCCTCTCTGCCCAGGCTGATCTGGGCTCCTAGGCTGCTTCCCCATCACCATCCAGACCCTTCCTATCCCTAGTTCATGGCCAGGTTCTGTGATCCCATCAAGAGAGCCACCCTGCCCTTCTAGCCTGGGTACCTGCAGAATGTCCTATCCACCTCTCAACCCCCAATGTCCTTCTCGCCCATTCTTCTCAGTTCAGAAGACTGGAAGTATTTCTGTCAGATCTCCCTGCCTCACCAGACCTTTTCCAGAAAGGCGACCCCTGTATTGCCTCTGAAAGGATAAAAAGGCAGTGACGTGGGTTCCTGTGGCGGGCCCTGCCAAGGTATGCCACAGAACGAACACTCCACGTGCAACAGAGTTAGCACAAGGGCTTCATTGGGGGTGGGGGAGCAAAAGAGTGAAAGGCTGTTTTGGGGAGTGGGGACATGAGAGAGGCAGACATACAGACAGACAGACAGACAGACAGACAGACAGACAGATCAGACAAGAGAGCAAGAAGGCGGCAAAAGAAGCAAGAGGAGCAAGCGAGAGAACTGTGATTGGCTAATGGCTGTGTTCTCATAGCTGAGCGTGATGATGTAACCACCTCGGCCACTGTGGCAGGATGATTGTCGGAGGAAAAGTCGAGTCCCAGAGAAGGGACGCTGTGGTGTTCCTGGACCTCCTCCACTTGAGGAGCAGTGTTCCCAGTTCCCAACTAAATCCTGTGTACCCCTTTCCTCAGTTCTGTAGCGGGGGTGGGGTGGGGGGTGGGCTCACTCGCTGTGTGCATCAGGCATGCCCTGCAGACCTGTCACTTCTGACTGGGCCAGCTCTCCAGAGAGGGGCATTTAGAACTTCAGGAGCACCCTTGGTGATAGATGATGTGCCAGCAGGACAGTGCTTAGTCATCACAGCAGTGGCCAGTCTGTCCCTCCGAGGGACAGCTTCCACATGGGTGTACTTGCTCAGGCTTTGAGATAGGAACCTCAGATCAAGGTGAATAATTCGGGGGGGGGCTTTCTCAGTTGCAATAGGAGTAGTAGTGAGTTCTTCTTGAATAGGCCTTCCTGGGTACCCACATGAAACCAAGCCCTCTAGGTGTGTGTGGAGAGGATTAGGATAACTGTACAATTCAATCCCGGAAACCCAGACAGAGCATCAAAGAGGACCTGTGGCATCATTAGACTGAAGAGGGTACTCAGCGCTTGCTTGCCCCCCTGGGCCTGGGAAACTCACGCCTGGGCACTAAGGCTAATGACAGTGTGCTTACAGAATGACTGAGCAGGGAATGCTGCATGAGCAGGTTGATGGCTTGGTGGTATGGTTGTCATGGCAACCATAGCCCTTGGGGGCCTAGTTAATCTCTCTGAGGCTGACATCAGTTTATGTCCCTAGCACATTACACAATGTCTGTCATACACTAGAGCATCAGTAACCACACATAGAAGAATAAAAGGGAGGGGCAGGAGGGTTGACTCTGCTCTTCCAGAGGGTCTGGGTTTGAGTCCCAGTACCTTCATGCTGGCTCACGACTGAAACTCCAGTGCCAGGGGTATCTGATGCCCTCTTCTGGCCGCCACAGGACTACATGCACCATGCAGATGGTAGTATATACAAGTGAGCAAAACATGCAAGTGAGCAAAACAACCGTACACAGAAAATAAAAGCAAAACAAATAAACAAAAAAAACCCCTAACTTTTTTAAAGGGGTGGGGATGGGGTGGGTGCAGAGGAAGTTTAAAGGAAGCTGAAGGAGAAGTGGGACCACTTGATCTGGGTCTGGACTGAGCAGAAGTTGACCGGGTGTACAGATGGGAAGTCGGTCTGTTTGACAGAGAAAGATGAACTGAGCAGGGGCTGGAAGTGCATGGAACACCTCAGGCACAAGCACACACAGGGTGAGATGGGGGAGTTGAGGTTGAGGCTGCAAAGGTAGTCACAGTTCAAACAGGATCTGTGGTGAAATCAGGGTTAGGACCAAGGGTACCTCTGGACTTCCCAGGACTACTACTGAGCCAGGCCCCTGTACCACTACTGTAAATGCCCCTGGGAAGGCCACTTGCAGATTTCTTGCAGAGTCAAATGTCCCCTCAGCCCTGAGGAAATCCCCAGGGAGATACCTGAAGGAGTGAGATTGCCTTGTTGATGGGCAGAGAAGCTCCTGGGAGTGCGTTGGCCTTTGCAAGAGCAGTACTGGCCCAGCTTCCCCAGGGCCAAGCATACCGACTAGGGCCTTTTACCAGGAAGAGAAAGCACTAACACACGGGGACTCTTTACAGTCTCTGGAGAGGTCAGTCTCTCTTCCCGTGCGCCTGGGCCTCTCCCTCTTGTCCTGAAGCAGACCTAGGCCCCTGTGTCCTGCTGTCCTGGTAGAAGTAAGCAGGCTTACTCTCCACTGCTAGCAAGTCACCCTCCCAGACGAGAGGCGGCCTGCTTCTCACCCTGGACCATCCTACGCCCCTGGAGCAGCTTCACCACCTTGTGTTGTTTGGATGTGTGTACATGATGTAGTTAAGCAACACATTTGAGTCTGCAGGTTCCCTGCCTCTAGATTCAAACAGCTATAGACTGAAAATATTCCCATGATAGATCCATTCCTATTAGAACATGGACAATCATCCCTAAATAATGGCTACGTTCAGTGTGTTGCCATAGATTCGGTACTACAGTAGTCTAGAGAGGATGTGTGCAAGTTGCATGCAAATGCCAGGTCATTTTATAAGGGGGGCTTGAGGCAGCACAGTCTGGACCTAGATCCCCTCAGGTAGGGAGGGCCCACTGTTCTACCCATTCCACCAGAGAGTAGGGTAGTAGTCTGTTTTCAGAAGATGGGCCGCCCCTTGGCAGACTTGCAATAACCACTTGTACAAAGCTAGAAGTCACTTTCCCATGGAATAAACTGTGAAAAGGAGAGTGGTGTAGTTTGTAGGAGGGTGACTCTCTTCTGCGGGGAGGCCCTGAGGGGAAAGGGAGCAAGGCAGAATGGTTGGTGACAGGCAGGTGGAGGAGAGCTGGTTCTGAAGGGATGGGTGGTGCCATAAGGAAGTGAACAAATAAATGGCTTCTTGTTGTGTCCCTGTTCACCAAAACCTGGTGCATGTCTTCCTGCCATAGCCATTCGGGAAGTTTATCTTGAGCTGCCCAATGCCACAGGCTGTGCTGGATTGTTTTGCCAAGTTAGATTTCTGGTAGGAGGAAACTTCAATTAAGAAGATTCTTCAGTACAATGGGGCTGCAGGCAAGCCTATAGGGCACTGGTGATTGATGGAGGAGGGCCCAGCCCATTGTGGGCGGGACCATCCCTGGGCTGGTGGGCCTGAGTCCTCTAAGCAAGCACTCTGAGCATGCCAGTAAGCAGCTCCCCTCCATGGCCTCTGCATCAGCTCCTGCCTCCAGGTTCCTGTCCCATTTGAGTTCCTGACTTGTCTTCTTCAGTGATGAACAGACAAGTGGAAGTCAGATAAACCCTTTCCTCCCTAACTTGCTTTTGGTCATGGTGCTTCACTATAGCATGGATAACCCTAAGACACAGGTTCTGACCCCATGTCCTGGGAGAGACAATGATACTGGGGGGAGGCAGGCATGGCTGGACCAGCCAGCTGGCTTTGTTTCAGGGATGCGGGAAACATCACCAGTGTGATGACTTCTTTCTTGGGAAGAATCCAGTTAAGTTCAGGTCCTGACGCTGCGCTTCCCAGAGATGGAGCTTTCCTGGTACTTTGGCTTTCTTGCTTGTGACAAAGGGGGAAGATGTCCACTTCAGAGGAAGGAGGACATCTTCTAAGCATTCTTTATAGTCTCCTCCTGAACCCCAAGAGGTAGGCTCAATCATTGGCTGCATTTTGCGCACAAAGAGAAGGAGACAGCCTGAGGTGGGGGGGCCAAGGTGGGAGGATGGCAAGTTTGAAGTCAGCCTGGACAACTCAGTGTGTTTGAGGCCAGTCTAGATAAATGACACAATGTGACCCTTTCTCAAAATACTTAGAGAAACCAAACCAAAAGAGCACAGCAACAACAAGCATACAAACAAGCAACCAAAATCTAAAAGGAAACAAATACGAAGTAAGTAGCTTACACCTGGGCTGCAGTAAGCTCTGTGTGGTGCAGCTTTTATCCCATGCTCATTCATCTGCAAACACTGCCAGAGACAGCAGTCCTCAGCTTGGAGCCCTGTTCCTAGCACACCTTTCCGGGCTGACTCAAAGGTGGTGGATGCTTGGCCCTGCAGCTGACCGAAGTCAGGAACTTACTGAGCTGTGGGCTAGGATGCAGGACAGGAGCCCAGATGCAGACCAGCCTGCGGTGTGATTTCCACGGTGCCTCCCTCCATTTCACCCTAGTAGCTGTGTACTCTGGGAAGTGCTCATGGGGATCCCCGCCTTGGACAGTCCCAGCTTTCAGGTCCTGCAAAATGCAGAAGTCCCTTGCGAGCAAGAGACGAAAGATCCTACCTTAGTCCTCACAGCTTATTCCGCTCTGCAGCTAGACAGAGCAGCCGCCGGCTTCACTGCCTGCTGTATGGGCACCTGGCTGCCGCTCCAGGTTCAGCCGTGCCCAGTCTTCCTTTCCTCATTGGTCCTTCACTCACCTCACCATGCCTTTCTGCCTCACCAAGTATCTGAAGAGAAATAGGCGCCTGCCCAGGGGTAAGTGGACAACCAGAATCCTGGGTAGACTGTGAGGCTAGCAGCCTGGGAACTGGAAAGCCACTCTTGCAGGACAAGTAATATTTGCTGTCTCTGAGCCAGTAAAAAGAGCTGAACAAAGGAGGCTAAGTTCAGCCCGATGCAGCCTGACAGGATGGGCAGCTGAGGCTGTGCCCAGCGGATTCTGTGTGGGTGCCTCAGCTGCGTCACTGGCCACAGCTGGCCACGCACATGTCAGCAGGTTGCCTGTCTGTCTGCATTTGGGAGTGTGAGCATTTCTGTCACTTGATCTTGCCATTGTTGCTCATCTATTGTCTTCTGTGTGTATGCTCTCTAGGCCAGGCTCTTCTCATAAGTGGCGCTAGATACAGACAACGTGAAGGTGGGCTGGCAAGCAGCCTAAGTTTCTCACATCAACATACTCTCTGTGCTCAAATATATTGGATGCTATGAGACAGTGATGGCTGACAAGGAGCATGGTTGGAGATGAGAGGTCAGGAAAGAGTCTCCAAGGTGACATTCAAAGAGGGACATGAATGAAGTGAGGGGCAAGTCATGCCAGTGTCTGGAAGAGCAGCTTTCTGGGCTCTGGACAGGGAATGAGCAGATACAAACCATGAAACGAGACCGTGCTTGATAATGCCACTTTCAGAGAGGAGGTGACCAGGGACAGAAGGGCAGGAGTGGGGCCCGGACCCTGGTGATGTTAGCAGGGCTATGACTGGTATGGGGGATCCTGGGAGGACCGAGCAAGGTGTTGGGTGCTTTCAGTCTTCACCGGGTCCCTGTGGCTTCTGTACTGGGGACAGATTTATGGAGTCAGAAGAGAGATGCCTGGACATGCCAGCCCTCCAGCTGAGAAATGACTGTGATCTCAACCAGGTAGCCTGTGAAAAGCGATCCAGTTCTGGAGATATTCTGAAAGATGAGCAAATAGGTTTTGCTGACACACACACTATGAGATGTGAGATTAGAAAGGAGGTTGTGCCTGTTTCCAGCCTGAGTCCCTGAAAGCTGGAGTTGCCCTCAGCCGAGAGGATGGCCCAGCCATGCCCAGAGATGTGATTGGTTCAGGTCTGGAGGGTGGGACAGTGGTCAGTTTGGAAGTCAAGACCATACAGCCAACACTGAAGCCTTGTGTGAGGCCAGTGAGTACCCCCCTCCCGCCACCCCAAAGGAGTCTATGTAAGGGCAAGGAGAGGAGGATCCAGGTTCCCTCCAGCTCTCTGCCTTAGCTGCCTGACACTGAATGGAACCAGGTTTGATAGGATGGTAGGGGTCTCTCATGGACCTGCCACATTATGCCTCCTGTACTGTATCACATGGCTGTGGAATTAAACAGTCAGTCAGATTCACAGACATTGTAGGTTGGATAGGTCTCTATCAATGGCAGTTTTGCCACCAAAGGAGCATCTGGCAATGTGTAGAGGTGTTTGTTGTGGTCACAGCCTCCAAGGCAGGAGAGGTTGCTGCTAGTCTGTCTAGTGGGTAGAGCCCAGGGGTTCACTTTAAACATCCTACTTATTGTGCACAAAACGGACCCCACCCACCCTAAAGAACCGTCTGGCTCCAAGTGCCATTAGTGTTGGGACTGAGCCTGCTCTCCTTGTATTTAACTGAATGTGGTAATAAAAGTGGACGCAAGGCCTTGCTGGCTGGCCTAGGTGCAAAGCCAAGCTGATGCTCCGTTACATCCTAATATCCGTTACATCCTAACAAGATGGCACCTTCACTTTCTCCGCCTGCGTGGGACTTGCATGCTTTGTGGATTAAGTCCATGTGCTCCTCACACATTGTTATGCCCAAGCTACTGATCCCCAAATGGATTCACGGAGCCCCATTTCTGATGCAAATTACACGAGGGTCTTTAATATACAAACTTGAGTTTGAACCACGCCTTTCCAGCACCCCAGCACGTTGGATGAGGAAAGTGTGTGATGGAGAATCCGTGGAGGGGAGAACTTTGAAAAGGGAAACACCATGATCAGGGCAGTTCATGTCCTATCGTCTAGGGATTGGGTAAGGAGGGCATAGGGTAAGGTAGTTTCTGAAACCATTGGTCAGATTTTGAGCACGAAACCCCAACAAAGAACCATAAATTACTGACAGGGTATCTTCAAAGACAGGATGCCTCTCAAGAACATTTGGACCTCATTAAATTTTATGGTCCTGCTCCTTCATTGGTGATTTTGTAGGGTATCCACTCAAATTCTGCACATTTCTGGAGCTGACATCGCCCCACCCCCCTCATTACATGGCTTAAGATGAAGCCCCTTCTTTAAAATGGAGTTTTCAAAGTCAGGTCTTCACAACATGGGGTTGATCTGAGCTAAGCTGAGAGTTGATCCCCGAGGAGGAGGGCTGCCAATGCCCAGGATGCATGGTAGGCCGCATAGTGACCACACGGACTTGTTTAAAAAGAAGAGGAGGGCAGAGGAATGGCTCAGCTCAGGGGACAAGTATTTGGTGCAAGAGTCTGACAATGTGAGTTCAATCCCTGGAACTCACGCGGTGGGAGAGCTGAATCTCACAAGTAGTCCTTTGACCCCACATGAACATCCATGTGCATGCGTGAATATACGTGTGCATGTGTGAATATACACCTGCGCGCGCGCGCACACACACACACACACACACACACACACACACACACACATACTATAATGGAAGGACTTTAAAGTAGGCTCAGTGTTTGAGAGCGTTTGTTGTTCTTGTGGGGGACCCAGGTTCTGTTCCCAACACCTACACTGCAGCTTACGACTGTCTTAGTTAGGGTTACTGTTGTTGTAATAAACAACCATGACAAAAAGCACCTTGGGGAGGAGAGGGTTTTTCTATTTGGCTTACACTTGATGATCATCCTGCATCACTGAGGGAAGTCAGTGCAGGACCTCCAAGCAGAAACCTGGAGGCAGAAACTGAAGCAGAGGCCATATGGCTTTCTCATGGCTTGCTTAGCCTGTTTTTTGTTTGTTTGCTTGGAGATATATCTATATCTATATCTATATCTAT